>JAIFHC010000480.1:0-50000 GCA_021229015.1 Solen grandis
ACGGCCATTTAGGGCTGAAACCGGGCGTTATTTGAAACCCATGATGATAAGAGTACAAGTATATATATATATATATATTTATTGTTGAAGATTATAGAATTGCAGACTTGCTCGACATATGACTAAAAGAAAAGGTTTTGTTGGGTTTGGATTATTGCAATGGAATTGGCAGTAGACGGCATGTTACATGTATTATATACATGTATCTGTTTTATTGGAAGGACAAAACATCTGCAGTTCTGGTGGTATAATATTTAATGAAGTACTGGAAACATCATACTGATTATTTAGTTTTTTAGTGAAATATATTTCACCAGATTTTGTTATCATATATGATATTTAGATGATACTTCGTTATCTTGGTCTATTGACAGGAAGAACCAAATAAGTAGCGTTGTATCGATTTGTTAGCCGTTATACAAATATATATGTAAAACATCTGTCTAAATGTATTTACCCAGACTGTATCAAACGTCACAAACTATTAGTCGACACTATGGCTTTTTGGTGTAATGCAATATGTGACTGCTCTTTACCGTGGCAAAAATGTGTATATTAAAGAAATTGTGTATCGATATACCAAGTTTCAGAATGATGTCTGAAATGGTATATATGATTGTGAATCCTAATAAACATGAGCCTGAGATCTAACAATGACTAAAATGCATTTGTTGTTGAGCCTCCTTTTTTAATTCTTTATAATTGTGGACTCATTAAAAGCAATATATAACGATAAATTCGTCAATTGACACTAATTTTGGAAATCTACAATGGTATATATGAAATAATGAGGGATAGGGATAAGGTTTATCATAATTAGTTATTGGTACAGTCTACACCAGATTTACGTTATCTCATAAATTGCTCTGCGTATGAGTAAGAGCAGTTATATGTTAGATTAAAAAAAAAGGCAACCCTTGAATTATCATTACATTTCATTTAGCATTTTAGAAGTAATGTGAGATATCACGTAGTGTTAATTGACTGACCCATTAAGACTGTATTTCATTTCGAGATTAACTGTAATAATAAAAATATTGTTTTATATCATACTGGTTAAATACTTAAATGTCTACTGTTGTATACATTAGAGCAAATCACAGCTGATACCTGGATAGGTCTGAATGACAGGCGGACCGAGGGCGAATTTGTGTGGTTGGACACGACGCTTAAGGTAAAGTTGTTTGCATCAAACTATCATGTACAAGAAATCAGCTTAAAAACGTTTATGTGCACCCATGTATACCCTGATATCAACATTCTGAAACTATCTTAAAATGTTTTGTAAAAGAAAGAAGAGAAGAAGAAGAAGAAGAAGAAGAAAAAAACAACAACAATAAAACGCATAATCCATTGGAAAGGCATGCCTCTTTTTAGCTGCCCATTATAATACATGTTTACTCATATTCATAAAAAACTTTTTCTGAATATATCTTCCATGAGAATTCGATTCTTTTTTTTTGTAGGATCCTCAAACATGTTTCCTAATGTGATCAACGAGGCGTAGCTTTAAAGATTCCATTTTCTGTTATGTAAATGATGACAATTTTTATCCTTTATTTGTGCTCTTTTCTTAATACTTAATTAAAACGAATAATTAGTGTTATTCTTAAAACAGAACATAAAGGATATAAACTAACTAGAGGCTACCCGGGCGTCGAAATGTTCCTAATATAATTCCTTGTTAGTGAAGTTCTAAATTTCAAAATGTTTCCCTTCTTTGAATTAGATTTTATATTGAACGTATGATCAGTGCGAATTCCCCTAACATAACAGACGAAATAAAGCTGATATGTGTAGAATATACACCCCAGTGTAGCTGAAACAAAGTCTGGTACAGATGTCTCATTAATACAATTAAAACTTGTGATACAGGAACACTATGCCCTTATCTTAGCAAAGGTATAAGTAAATGAGAACAACTATAAAAACACGCATTAAAATGTACCTTCATACGGGGATGATTTTTTAACCTTTTCTTGTGTCTTTGTCGGACAATAGGGTAACACATTCCATGACAGCATAAGACAGAATTGTTAAAAGAATCAACATAAATGATTTCGCGGGAACAAAAGTAAATCTATGAAACTATACATGTATTTATAAGATAAGTTAAATGATACATTACACGATTTTGTCAAGTAATAATTGTAAGAGTGAACTGTTACTTAGTCTCCCAAACGAAGTTTAAGAAATAAGGTCATAAAAAAAATTAGGGGGCGGGGCCTGATCCCTTGGTTACCCATATGAATATCAAAGAAGTACCAATCAATCCATTTGATCACGAGGAACAATATATATATATATATATATATATATATATATATAGGTGGTGATCTTAATGGTTTTTGAAATAAAGGTCAGAAGTAAAATTGACGGGGTTTGGCCAGACCCCTTTGTGACCCCCCCACCCCTCACTCCAGGGCACAATACAGAAATACCATTCAATATGTCTCATAATGAGGAATAAGAATATATATGATTTATTGATGGGGATCTAAACAGTTTTTGAAATATAAGGTCATAAGTAAAATTAGAAGGGTGGGGCCTGACCCCTTGGTGACATAAGTGGACAGAAAAGTAGTGCCATTCAATCTGTCTTATCTGAGGAATAAGAATATATATGGTTTGGGGATGGGGATCTGAACAATTTTTGAGAATTTTTATAACCAAGTGGAGTTTTGTACAGTAGTTTATAGCAGATGTCCTCGAACTAATTTACAGGGGCACGGGTTTCGCCGTTGTGAGTAAAACTCAAAATAAGACTGATCATTTTCTTCAATGATGTAATTCTCTCAAGAATACACATGAATACAGGCATTCACAGGCTTCACATCCTGCAAGTAAACAATACAATATTAAATATCAAGAATGGATTCAAACCAATTATATCTTCATTAAATAATAATTAGTCAATGATATTAAACAATTCTGGTGATCATAAAAATACAAATCAGAGAATGATAAAAAAGGGAAGAAAATAACAATCATATACAAGCACATTACATAAAAATACAAACAGTACAGACAATACTCCACAAAACATTACACATCTCTTACCAGTTTGTGGAACTAAATGTTTTCCTTCAATCGTCTAAACAACTCACTCACGGATCTCACATTGTGACTTTAAGCTGCAAATGTTAAAATGAAAGAGGTGAACATTCACATGAGGTGATGTGATGATAATCATTACATTCATTTAATGCATTCAATGTGTTAAACTCAACTCAACTCAATTTATTAGTTAAATCGGCAATACAATATGCCATTGGCCGAACACATATAAATGGTACATGCAAACATGGTTAATATGTAATACATTATGATACATACAAAACGACACAATATACAACTATACAATTCGAAAAAAAGTTCACTAAATCATGAATATATAATAATTATAATTTCAATTTTATAATTATAAGTAAAAAAATATATAAATAAACTACAAAACATGCTGATTCCTTTCCATAAACGCATATTTTAATTGCATTTTTACTAATAATTTTTTTAAATTATAACATATAAAACTTATTTTTTTTTTGTATTGCTAAGGTATGTGAACTTGATCTAAATCTAGTTAATTGTTTTCTTAGAATATCATTTTGTATATTTGTGAGATAAGATTCCATGCCAAATTCTTCCTTATATTTGCTGTAATATTTTAGCCTACTTGAATTAGTTATGTCACCTTTCCAGATCAATTAATCGTTCCCGAATAGCTGGATAGAATGTCATATCAATATGTTCGTTGTACCATAAATGTGAAAGTCCTAAATAATCTAACTGTTGTTTAATTCTAAATGCCCATGATTTATTTGATTTTAATTGGTTACTACAACATTGTGAATAAAACGCCTCTCTTAATGTGAGAATATTACTTGATCTTACTTTAAGCCAGTATCGAAGGGATCTTTGATACTCACTGATAACGGTATTCTTCCTAACTCGCCCAATACTGCTTGATTCATTGTGCTTTTATTTACACCTAGGATTATAATTTTACAGAACCTTATATGCAAGCTATTAACCTCATCAAAGTTAAATATTCCCCACAACTCTGAACAATAAAGTATAAATGGTTTGATAAATTTATCTAATAATGATAATTTAGTTTTAATATCAAGAGATACCTTTTTGAATAATGATAAGAGATTATTCATTGCTCTAGAAGCTTGATCTTTTAATGCTTTTACGGCTGCTCTTAAATTTCCAGTTTTAACAGATTTTACACCCAAATAATAGAAACAATCTACTTCCTCAACTTTCACACTATTTATAAACCATTCAAAATTATTCTTCTGACGGCGTTTTTCAAAAATACAAATTTTAGTTTTATTTACATTGATAGTTAGACCCCATCTGGTTGAATAATTATAAATATTGTTTAATTGTTCTTGGAGACTATGCTTATCTGTTGTGAAGAGAGCTAAATCATCGGCGAATAGTAAAAGATATATCTACAATTGATTTAAATCTGCCTCAGTAAAATCGTCATTCTTTAAACAATCTCTTATATCATTCATGAAAATAAAAATAAAATCGGCGATAGGGTCTCTATATACCAGAATAGAAACTCTAGAAAAACTACCATTCTCGAAGTCGCGAAAACTGGTTACATTTATTTTAAGATTTAAGTAAATAATCATAATGGTATCATCTGAATAAAAACAGTTAATGTCACATCAAATAGTTACAAAGACAACTTTTCAAGATAAAAACCAACCAACGAATCGAAAACCATCCGTCCTTTCAGAATTCGAAAGCCTTTCTGGCGCCTTCAAATAGGCCGGGCCTGAATCACGTGAGCACGTGACAAGCTAAAATAACCGCAAGAACAAAAAGAACCGAAAAGGAAGGAAAGGATAAAACAGTAAGGTTAAACTGCACCAAATTACACATGGTAACATAAAGTCATAAGGAAAATTCAGGGGGCGGGGCCTGACGCCTTGGTGACCCATATGAACTACATGGTAGTACCATGAAAATCCATCTGATCATAAAGAACAAACATATATATTGTTTATGTGTGGGGATCTCAATGGTTTTAGAAATAAAGGTCAGAATTAAAACTGACGGGATGGGGCCAGATCCCTTTGTGACCCCCACCCGGGGGACACTAAAGATGTACCTTTTAATCTGTTTCATCTTGAGGAACAAGATTATATACGGTTAAGGGGTGGAGATCTGAACGTTTTTCGAGATATAAGTCCATAGTAAAATTGACGGGTGGGGCTTGACCCCTGGGTGATCCATGTGAACACAAAAGAAGTACCATTTAACATGTCTCATCATGGGGAACAAAAATATACATGTCTATGGTTTGGGGATGAGGATCTGAACAGTATTTGAGATATAAGGTCATAAGAAAAATTCAGGTGGCGGGGCCTGACGCCATGGTGACCCATATGAACTACATGGTAGTACCATGAAAATCCATCTGATCATGAAGAACAAACATATATATTGTTAATGTGTGGGGATCTCAATGGTTTTTGAAATAAAGGTCAGAAGTAAAACTGACGGAATGGGGCCAGATCCCTTTGTGACTCACCACCGGGGGACACTAAATAAGTACACTTTAATCTGTTTCATCATGAGGAACAGGAATATATATGATTAAGGGGTGGAGATCAGAACGTTTTTCGAGATATAAATCCATAGTAAAATTGACGGGTGGGGCTTGACCCCTGGGTGATCCATGTGAACACAAAAGAAGTACCATTTTATCTCTCATCATGGGGAACAAGAATATACATGTCTATGATTTAGGGGTGGGGATCTGATCTATATCAGGTCATGAGTAAAAAAAAGTGGCGGGGGGGGGGGGTGGTTGAGGCGTGACCCCATGAGTGACCTCGGGGGACACTAAAGTAGTACTATTCAATTCTTATCATTATGAGAAACTAAACGAATATGATTCAGGGTTTGCAATTTGAAATATTTAACCAAAATACATTTTTTTTATGCTAAACTCCATCTTTTAGGGGTGGGACCTGACCCCCCAGGGTCCCCACATTTACGAAAATAAGGGAGGCACCACTAATTATTTAAGACTGCAAGTGTGTAAAGTTTTGTAAAGATAGGTCGAGCGGCGTCAGAGATATGGCCCGTTCAAAGTTGCCAGCGGAAGAAAGAAGAAGGAATGATAATAATAAGAATGGGAAGAAACGGAATAAAAACAATAAGTCTCCAAATTTTGGGGGACTTTATAACTGATCCCAGATGTATATATGAGAGTATATATCGGATCTTCCTTTTAGGCAAAGCCAACAAACTGGTTAAAAAATCAGCCCGATAATATTGAGATTGGTGGACGATATTCTGAGAATTGTGTGGCAGCACAGAATCAACCAGGGAACACTTCACATGGCAAATGGCTCGACATCCCGTGCAGTATGAAACTCGAATTTATATGCGAATCAATAGCAGGTAAATTTATTCTTAATGAGTCTTTCTTTTAAATATTAAATGTTGTTGTTGTTGTTGTATTGGGGTTTACCGTCGCTGCGATAGTATTTCAATCATATAACGACGTCCAGCTAATTACAGGTGGAGGAAGACCCCGAGTACACAGAGGTACCCGGGTAGAACCACCGACCTACCGCAAGCCAGCTGGAAGGCTTCCTCACATGAAAAATCCGAAGTCCCTACCGGGAGAATATTGAATGTACAATAATAGATTATTATCAAACAACGATTGGAGACTAGTTTCAATATCTTTCACAATGTAAATTGCAAATACAGTCTAGTCTTCAGAAACAGTGTTGTTAATAAAAAAAAAATGATATTCTGTTTTTTCAGAGTTAAACATAGCTCTCGGTAAGTTTGCTGAGTCTAGTGGCGACAATCCAGAAAGAGGTATTGACAATTGTTTTGGAAGGCAAAATCCAAGAAGTTACACGAACTGTTGTTCTATAACCCAACCGAGTGACAAAGGCTCATGGTGGCAACTTGATCTTGGAACAGTGTATCCGATAGGGAAATTAATGTTCCATAAAGCTTTACCTGAACTATGTGAGTATACATTTTATATTTTATAAACAATGTGTCTCTCCTTCTATTGACATAATAAGCATGAGCATCAGTCTTGATAAAAGACATAGATAATTGCCTTTAAAAAGATTGAAATTTACGAAAATGGTCGTATATTCCATTTGTTAAAAATAATTATTGTTTTGCCATTTTGAAGGTAAGGATTGTCCGGACAAATACAAAGGATACAGAATATCGATCAGTAACTCTTCAGAACTGGATGCCAATGCCACAGTTGTGTATAAACAAACTAGCAACGACGAACTTTATATGACCATTGATGTCATCACATTAGACAACATCATTCCTGGAAGGTAGTCATATGCTATGTAAACTGCATCATTTTCTTGAAACGCAATATGAGAGTAAACTTTAATGTTTTTCTCCTATGCCCTTGATATGACGTCATTAGTTCAAAAAGTCAAAAAATATAAATCTGGTCGCTATATAAACTTACACGATTTTGTTTAGTTTTGTTTGTTATGTTATACAGTAATACATTTTGTTTAATTACATGTAGTAATTCAGTTAAGGAGCGATTAAAATTACTTCTATATTCGGTGCTTGACAAGTTTAGTCTCTGTTTATCAATCTATGGAATACATTTTATGAATTTTAGAAGTTCTTATTTTCTCTTCATTATTTTATAGTTGGTGGTAGTAAAACTAATTTATTCATTTGGTAGGTATATTCGCATAGACAATCCTGACCAGAACACGCCGATGGTTGTCTGCGAACTGGAAGTATATCCAGGTATTTCTGTATAAACTCCTTCAAAGCTAATTCTAGTAATTGTTTCATACTTCAGTGTTCCATCTAGTGTAACATACTATATTCCTTTAGAAAACATAATACTATACGGAAATCGGCCATTCGATCTTTAAATTAGGGACATATGAAAAAAGGCAATGAGACCAACAACACAATTAACAAATTTAATGAATCTTTTATTTCAAAAATAAAACAAGAAAACAATGTTATTCGTATATTAAAACAAATAAAATTCAGTCTTAAATATGTCTTTACGTCGGCTTTCGCATTCATTGTTGTTTCCAGGGGAATCATAAGAAATATACTTAGAAGAAGTCACAAGCTTTGCATTTTCTTCCATGAAGAGTGTTTCTGGATAAAAATAACAATAAAAATAATAATCAATGAATTGGTTATGAGAAAAACAATCACACTCAGAAGCCAGAATAAAATGTACATACAATTAACAATATTTGCCAAGAGGAATCCTAATGATGTACATTCATGTGAGTTATCAAATTGATCAGACATAAAAAGCTGACAGACCTTTAAAGAACAATCATTTATATTTGCATTTTGTTCAAAGTGTTTATCATGAAAACGCTTGTTTTAGATTCAAACCGGCGCAATAGCTCTGTGGTAGAGAGTCCGCTTTGCGTTCGGGAGGTCTGGAGTTCGAATCCCAGCTAGGGCACTTTCTCCGGTGACAACATCAAACCAAAGACGTATAAAATTGATACCAGATGCACCCTTGCCTGGCACTCGGCAAAATTGGGTTGCTATGTGAACTCGGAGTACTCAGACTGGTTCTATCCAGGAACTTGTCTGCCGTGTACTATACACCGGGCACGTAAAAGAACCAAAGGGGTTTTTCGTAAAATGAGCTAGGGTATCTCACCCGGACTACCTAGCATCCAACTACTATCTCTTCCGCTGCTGTCTCTTCAGCAAAAAACGGGACCCACAAGTGGGAAATGCCTGACCGTAAGGTCTAAAGTATGGCTATCATAATCAGAAAATGATTGCTAGCCATTACAATAAAAGAAGAGGAAGAGATTAGTATTCGTTATCTGATAAAGAAATAGGATAAGAATGAGTATACAGTCAAACTTGTCAATCGTGCGAAATAGAGAAAGTGATCGCTTAAAAGATATGGCCACTGAATGAATAAATTTATAACCAAATGTCAAAGTTTGGTAATGTTAAAATTAACCACTAAATGTTGGTTGACCACTTAATGCAAGTGTCCGCTAAAACAGGTTCAATTGTATACACATAAATTCAGGAAACCTCATTGTATACATGTTTGTCTATCTGTACGTTTATCTTGTTGTTTTAGCTCTGAAACACCGCAGCAAAATGGAACCACATGATAGTAAGTTAGGCTTAAACTTTATTCCATTCGACCCCCGCCCCCCACTCCTAATTTAATAATTTGGTCGCATTTAGAAACTACAAGTCCTTCAATTATAGGTACATATAGTACCATTACTTTCAAAAAAAGAACTGTTCAAATTTCTTAACAGTTTTGTAAAGCTTAATGTCTAAATGGTATTAAAGACAACAACTGCTTAAGAGGAAAGTTTACAACTGGTATTAATATTTTAAGCTATTTAATCACACCTGTTCTTTTTTTTTGAAGTGTATGTACTCATGCGTTTGTCTTTCAAAATATACAGTGCTAGGATACTGATATAATATGCAATATAATATAGTTTGAAATTTTCAATATGTTATTTGCAATATTGAATTTAAAATTCTATTGGGTTTTAGTCTCAAATAAGATCATATCATTAACGGTACCCTTTGACAGCTTATGGTGTCAATATTAGAAATTAAATTCCATTATTATGCATTAAATAAAATTCAATTGATCTGAACACAAATCTGTGTCTCGAATTGACAGGTAACTGTGTCCAGGATTCTACAAAATGGATGGGGAAGGTTTCTCATACACTGTCCGGCATGTTGTGCAACGTTTGGTCGTCTCAGAGCAAGTATGGTGACGACATATTTCCAGATGGTTCTAGAGAACTAGCCAAAAATTACTGTCGCGACCCATCGGGAAGTGGCTGGCTTTGGTGCTATGTATCTGACCAAAAGCAATGGGAATACTGTCCGATGGAATTCTGTGATGGTAAGTTTACTGCAAATGTCAACAAATAGGGTCATAAACATTCAAAATAACACTCTTATAACGAAATTGACAAGGGAATGAACTGAACAGTAACATGTTTTGCTAATACCATTCCTGCATAAATGGTAAACATAATATATATAAGATTATTCAAATTTTTTTCAGGGTCATGGAAGCCTGATGCCCAAGCTGGAAATGGTAAGTCAACTTTTAGATTCACGAAATATAAAGATGACCCGTTACTTATAAAGAAGTAGAGATACGATATATTTAAGGTCATATATTGCTTTGTTTTGGAGCATCATTTTTAGAAAAAATAGTTGCTTATTACTTTGATTTCGCAAACATCATTTGATTACTAAAACCCTTTGTAACCTCCAAAATGAGTTTTTTTTTGTACTTTGTAGGGTATTAACGTGCCTAGCCTCACTGTTCCCTGTTGACAGTAAATTCAATGAGATTATTTTATGTCATTTTTAAAAAATCAATTCAAATCGTTCAATGAGTATTCCATCAGCATATTTCATAAGTATTCATCTAGGTATAGGTTAAAAGTAAATCCTACTTGTAGTATATATTTTCTATGCTAGACATTAGGATATCTGCTTATTAAACTTCTAGGAAATAAATGATTTGCTTATAATGTAGTATACGGATAAACGATCTGCTCTAAGTTGCGATGGATGCAGTAACTACATCTTCTTTACAGCACAAGATATCAATTCGTATTTTCAGTTTCATTTTTAGCATGTACTTTCTTAAATTAAAATATTTCTTATCATTAAATGCTCATGTTATAGCATTATGATTCAGTTTTTTTAACTTAATATAATTACATAAATTTCAAGTGTGGCATTACCTTAATTCTTATTTCGTAATATATTTTTTTCAGGTCCCTGTAATCAGGGTCACCCCATTTATTTTCTTCGTCAATAGGTGTGTGTGGGTCGAGGCCATCCCACTCCGCACCGTACATAATTAGACATAAGATATATACAATTTATGCAATATATTATCTGTAATAATTTATAGGGCCTGAAAGAAGAACAAAAAACAAACAACAAACAAATAACAAACAGAAAAAAAGAGGGGGGACGGAAACATATTCACCAAATATATATTTTCTATGGATGAGTTGTCGTGAATAAGATTTCATTTTCTTTTGTTTTGTTTTGGATTAAATATCATTTAAGGCATTTGAGACAAGTCTTACAACTGACCATCTTTCTCTTTCCGCATTGCTAATTTTAGCAGATTTATAAATATCCCAAGCAAATTTTAAGCTATTTATCATTGATAAACAGTTTGGTAAAATTTGTTTCATTTTACATAGGAAAATATATCTTTTAACTTATAAAAATAATATTGTATAACTATCTTTATCTTTGTATTTTTAATATACTCCACATATAAAATAGTTACTGTTGAGAAGTCCTGAATTTTTTTTGTATTAATGATATATTTTGCTTTAAGAATTCAAAGATAACCTTAATTTTTGGACAACTCCAGAATAAATGTAATATGGTTTCTTCTTCTGTTTTACAAAAAGTACACATCTTATTATCTGTTATATTCATTTTGTACAACAAATAATTAGTACCTAATATTCTTGTAATTTGAAATGTTAGACTGTAAATATCATTCCATGGTAAAGACAAATCAGAGTAAACATTATTCCATTTTTCTTGATTACTTGGAATTTCATTATTTGCTATAAGTTTTCTATAAACTTGTTTATTGATATTCGCACCAACAATAATTGGTTTTAAGTAAGACCTGATTAATGGAAATTATACTATGTTATTATTGAATCCAATTTTACGGGCCGCTTTATATCTATTCACATTTATACATTTAAATTGATATAACATCCTGTTTTTTAACCACTTCACTATGCATTAAAAGTTCTCCTTTATTATATACAATATCTTGAACAAAACGTAATCAATTGTCATATAAAACTTTTATAAAATTTCCATTACCTCCAGACAAAAAAATGTGATTATGAAACAATAGTAAATGTAAGAAAACATTTTTTTGTATTGATCACTAAACTGTCAACATATTCTGTATAACTTTTTAAAAACAGTTATTCAAAAATTGTTTTTTATTTTACCAATAACTCTATCTGCATACAAATTTCAAGTACAAAACAACATATCTATATTAAATATTGATTTAACAAATATGAAACATTGACTGTTTACTATTTTTATATATCTTTTTAACCAGCTTAGCCTAAGTGAGTTGTTATAGGAACACATGTTTGTCATCTTTAATCCCCCTTTGATTTTTACTCGCTCACCCCATACAAAATCCGTGAACAATTTATATATATTTTCCATTATCTTACGAGGTGGTGTTGGTAAAAATGTAAAACAATGCGCTAAAAGTGGAAATAATAATAATTTTACTACTGTTATTTTACCAAAAGGGAACAACTTGCTTCTTTTCCAAAATGAAAAACTTTTCTTAATTTTCTCTGTTTTTCCTTAAAGTTTATTTCAACAATTCTTTTAAGATTTACATAAAAAATAATGCCAAGTAATTTCGTAATATTTAATCATTTATTCAGAAGTCAATTGTACAGTATTTTTGTTATATATTTTATTATAGGTTTCTTTCTGTGTTACATAATACTGTATAATAAGAACGCAATGGGATTTAAAGTTTAATATTTCTCTGAAGTATTTTCTCGTCTTGATATATTAGTTTATATGACATATAATTCATAAATACAGTTTTGTTATTGTTTTATAATTCTGTAATATGACATAACACTCAGATCTCTCTACAGAATGTGGCACAGGCTGGATGTTTAATGAAATCACAGAGAATTGTTACAAACTGATTGAACAACCATTATCGTGGGGCGATGCACGTGGTGTATGTCAATCTTTGGGAGTAGACTTAGCTCAACCAAAGAATGAGGAGCATCGTTCTTTTTTAGGTATAAATATTGTCACAGGATACATTTAATCTCTTGGTTATAAACATACAAGCAAGGGTATCCATGCCATTTTCCATATAAAGGTCTATTAGGCATGATCCTATACATATTTATAAACAAAAATAGGTATAAATATACCTAGAAAATTTCCCGGAGCATTTGAAGTCAGTTTTCATATTTTTGACATATATATATATATATATATATATATACTGACGGGCCAAAGAAACGCCCCATTCCATGTTCTCGACAACGCAATTGTCAACGTAGCGTTCGTGACATCGCCTGTACACACGGATACGCCCGTCGGCGTTCCATAAGTTGAAACGCGACTCGTCGCTTAACATCACGTTCTGCCAACGCTGACCGCGATGGTTGCGGGCCCAGATCAGACGTTGGTGACGGAGGCGTAAAGTAAGAACTAAACCACGGTAGGGTCTACGGCAGGTAATCCAGCGTTCCCTCAGTCGTGTCGTTTTCTAACCGTATAACGACTTATTGGGCGATCACGGTTACCGACAACTAAACGCGACGTCGATTCCGCCGTCACAAACCTGTCACGCAAATGACGTTGACGTATGAAATTATCTTGTCTTACAGACGTCACACGAGGTCTTCCTGAACGTGGCCGATCGGCAAACGTTCCCGTAACTCTAACACGTCGAACAAGACGCCGAATCGTCGAACGCGAGACGTTAAAACGTCTGGCGACTTGTTCTTGCGTTCGCCCGCATTCGAGTATGGCCAAAACGCGAGCTCTCTCTTCATAATTTAGCCTTGGCATTCTTAAATACGAATGTTTAATCAGAAAATCTCTGAAATTGTGATTGTCTATTGACTAGCACAATTAACTGTGTAAAATGTGATCGACTTCACCACGTGGTAAACATACACGAGGTGCACATGGAAATCATGAGCAGCCACCGGAAATGGACATTGGGCTGAATAGAAGCGCACGATTTTTTCTTTGCCGTGATTGTCGGTCAATGTACATGTATACAGACTACATTTCACTAAAATTTCAATAGATATGAGGAAAATAACGCCAATTTCCGTTGGGGCGTTTCTTTTGCCCGTCAGTATATATATATACACACACACTTGGTAATGACGAGAGCTTAGACATTATTTTTCTGAAAGAAATGCACAATTTTTTCTCGCAAACGAACTATACTCTCTTTAATCGGGAATCTTTCTAAGCCGAACACGACCTTGTCAATCAAATTTTTCGCGGATCTCCAGTAGTTTCATTTATATACCCAAAATAAAATATTCATTTAATAAGTCCAGACAATCTCGATATTAGAGAATATTAATATTAAAACGACCACACTTTTCGCTTCTAATCTTCCATCTTTGATCACATAACACGTCTTCAACTGATATTATTATCATTAAAATTAAGTGATAGGCCAAACAAACATCACAAACATCTTTATAGTTATAAGAGACATCATCTCGAACCATGAAATGACACTTATATATGGGAAGTTTAGTCGCAAATTGAACGTTTTCGTCAAATATCAAGATATAAGATATAGGAACATTTTTCGCCCTAATCTGATAAAAAAAGTTCAACTTTGCATAATGTTGTACTCTGGTCAACTAGACAAATCAATATTTTAATGATAAAGTTTTTCTAAACGTCGGGTAATTTTCCCGGTCATATATATATGTCGGCGCGCCATCTTTTCATTCTATATTTATTCTTATTGCAGAAAAAGTATTGCAAACAACATCATTAAATGCATTCTGGGTTGGTGTGTATGGAACAGCCGGCCCCAAACGATGGAGCTTCTTGACTGGGACTGATACCTTCACACCTAGCGAAGGTGATGTTTAAAAAGAGATATTTAATTTTTTTTACTGCTATTAATTTCTTAATCAAAGTCATCATTTTCTAAAATGTGTAACATCTTTAGGGTTTCTCAATTTTATAATTTTAACAAACCTTGAACTGACATAAACCTTTCATTTATATATTTGTCTACATTTTCTATATCGGTACTTTCAATCATTTTTTTCTCTCTTTGCTAGTCATTTCCCTTTTTTTTAAATTACAGCGTTTACATATTCTGTTTTCGCATAGTTTATCAGGCCATATACCCACAGGGTAAATAATGACACCTTGTTTGGAATTCGTATTATATTTTACAGAAAAATCGTACATCTCTGCTAAAGAAATGATCTAAAAATGAGCATATACTAGTGAATAGAATTACAATCTTTTGCATGAACCAATAGCTCTATACCAGGAATAAATAAAATGTATTCTAACTTTTGATTAATTGAGTGCCATAGCCACTTACAATTACTATATTTTAAGAGTTAACCAAATACGATATTTTTCTAGAATTATTTTACATTTTGTACAAATTTATACAAATTTGAAAGTAATTAATTCTGTTTCATTATTGTAGTTGTTTAATATTAGCAAATGAACTTAAGGTAGAGTAACGCTAATGGGCTCGATAAATTACGGCAAAGATCGCTCAACTGCCGATATTCTTCGTCATAACACGCCATGATTCGGAATGTGATTCTTTTTCATTAAGAAGTTCAATTCATGGTATGCTATATCATTGTAACCAAATATGATAATTTTAATTGGTATTTATCAATTCAAATGTAAAATAAATCGTTCCTTTTTTGAAAAAAACTTACCGAATTATTTCCGATGACGTCATATTTGGAATTCGCATTGATCTGTCAAAATGTATACTTGTGATAATTGATAGCAGTTCGTAAAAAACATATTTTAAAAAAAAGGGTATCTTAATCAACCATAACTACAGTAACACACGCTTCTATATTAGAAATTCATGTAAAGCGGAAAATTGTAACAGTATTTCTTTTCGTACTAAGATTGAACATACTTAGTCAAATAGTTTTTGTATATTTTTTATTCAATGCTTAGAACTTTAATTCTTAAAACCAAGTAATTAATATCTTTGAAATGAAAATAAATGTGTTGTACATATGTTTATGTTCAGTACAAAGTGGTGAATTTTGTCTCTGAGAAACTTCACATTTAAGATGTGGGATTTTTCTTCGAAATAATGTCACATAAATTACATAAAACATTGAATGGAAAAAGGCTCTAAATAGGATAATAATAGGATAATTATGGTTATTATTTCAAGGTTTTGCTATATTGTACCTGAAAAGAACTTAGGACGTATTCAATACCTGGTATACAGTGTTTTGTTTCTGAGCTTAAAAAATAGGGGTCAGGTAATACATACTGTTATAACTTATAATGTTTTGGTTAACCTATATAAAATTGTGCAATTTTATGTTTGATATTGTATATAAATATTTTTGAACAGGTTGTCTTGAGAAATTTGTACAAAAAAATGTATACTTTAACAATAGTGTTGCTATTTTATAAATGGAGAAAAAAATCAAATTGCAATATACAGATTTTTCTATATAAATATATAAATATAAATTTTATCAAGTTCGCTAATATGTTTTTAAAATGTTTTCCATTTGATATATGCCTCAGGTATATGAAGAATCAATTCATGGTAAAAATATGGGCATTTTGATGATTTTATAGCAGTTTTTATACGTATACCACCACACAATTTGCGAAAGCATTTCAATTCTGGGCTAGATAAACTAAACATCATAATTTGTTTAGAACCTGTGATTAGAAATTTCTTATATTGCAAGAAATGCTTTCTTTAAATGTATAGAATAGAAAAACACCAAAGAAACCAGAATTTAAAAATTAATGCATTAGGGTGCCATTACCTTAAGTGTTAGTGTCCAAAACTTCACAATTTTAATTTCAAGATCAGTTTTAATAGAGAAATACACCTGCTTCGCCTTATACTTTTGCTGATTGGGTTGACACTTTGAAGGCCTTTCCTTTTCGGAAATTGTAATTGAACCTTTCCTGTTATCTCCTAATTCACAAAGCACCGAATTAGCATCAAAACTGTTTAATTGGTTTGACTTATTGAATAGGTAAATTTACATGCTAATTGGTAGAAAACATTTTCCAGACTTTATGTGTCAATTTATGCTTTGCTTCAGTGGATTGTAAGTAACACAACTGTGGATTTAAATTCTTGAACTATTCATTTTTGTGTGGTTATTTTATAAAAAAAATGTATGTTATATTTTTTAACATAATACGTCTGTGTTTTTCTCTTATGTATTGAATTGCAAAATTTTAAATTTTAAACATACTTCTGAGTGCTTGTTAAAAATAATTGGACGTTTCATTAACTATCTCTGTAATATCTACATAGTTTATTTATCATATATTTTTTCCATTAACTTAATTATTCATGAAATAAATACAGTCCTTTTAGTATAGTCTTGCTTTGCCTTACTTTAATATTACTAGAAAAGTAGATCGAGTATTTACCATAAAGCTTCGATGCAAGACTTTATCTTTCAGTACGTATTTTGAATAACAATGAAAGAATTTCCTCCTATTTTATATCTGAATACTTTTACTAGAGTCATATCGCTAAATGGTGTCAAAAGCAGATTAAGATTTCAGGTTAATAAAACAATTTCCCTTCAGCTGCATGAGCGACAAATTATTTACGTTCCCATGTTCTTGTTACAGAAACTTCTGAAAATGGATACAAATTTTGTATTCAATATACTAGAGACCGCGGCTTCGTTGTGGACATGTGTTTAAAAAGAAAGCCGTTCCTATGTCAAGCAAAAGGTAACTATTGGGGGCATATAATAAACATTATATAAATATAAAATAGAATAGCAATCATCAAAAAACAGATTATTAAGTGGTCTTGATTTTAATTATATTCTTTAACCTCTTAGTAATTAAAATTCTTTTTGTGTCACCTGCTGTTAGCAGAGATGTCAAATAGGGATTACTTTCACGTCGTCTGTCTCTCTGTCCGTCACACTTTTTCCGTCACGCTTCAGCAGGTGGCACACGTGTTCCAGAAAACACTCTTGGTTATAGGAATTTGTCAATTACATAGACAGTTATGGTTATAAAAATAGGCATGTTTAGGGCAATACGAACTTATATATACTTTAATTACATGTGAACTGTAATTGTCAATAAGTCTGAACATTATTCAGATTAATTTCTCTGATGTTACTTCACGTTTGTATTAAAACTTTTTGACTCATACGATGACTAAATTGAAGGTCACAACCCGTTAATACCGGGGTTTTGACCAAAAATAACATTACTCGCACTGAGATTGCTAATATGTCTCTATGTTATCTTCACTGTATCAAAATCAATCTCGTTCGGTCTTTATCACTCTCTTTCGGTCGTATGGACGATTGGTCTCAGTTTGGTCAATTAAGTCGAGTACGTTGTCACCCGATTGAGACCCATGGGACCCCTGAGAGCAACTAGTCGCGAAAGAGACTGCAATATAAATTGCTATTCGCTTGCAACTGAAGTTTGGTGTAAACGCAATCCAGTTACCAAAGTTGCGAACGCGACTTGTTCAAGTGATAAAATTTTACGATCGCACAATTTGAAATGGGTTCGCAATCCAGTGTACAAGGGGCGTTAAATGAAGTTAATACTTTTTAAAATGTATACATGTATATGGTTCGTAGGAAAGATCATATTTAACAATTTATGAATATACTTGTTTGCACCTTATCAAAACCACAAATATATAAATATTATAAGTATAAGAATATAAATCGTTTGAAACAGAAGCGTTTGTCATTAGAAAAGATGTAACTTTCTGTTTTCAGAATTATCCTTTGTAACTAAAGGCGACGACAATATCGCCTTAATCAACGAAATGAAAGGTGGTCAACTCTCAGTGTATGAAGAAACTTCATTCGTATTTCATTTTAAAGGATTTGGTCCAGCAAAAATTTTACTACAAAGTGCTTTAAGCGACAGGAGTAATAATGTTTGTGTTATAACTTTATGCGGGTCGATGAACACTAAGTCCACTATTGGTAGTCCGCTAATCAAAAACCCTTTAGCTGTAAATCGGATCCCTAATTTGTGCAGTGACACAGAATTTAAGATGTTTTGGATATCTTGGGACGGCGCCATCAAAGTTGGACGTGGTCCGAATATAGGCCGGAACGTTATCATGTCGTGGTTGCAACCGAAGACTTTGAATTTTCAGTATGTCTCTGTCTCAACAGGGGACAGGAAGCGCGGAATATGGAAGAAGGGTAAACAAAAGAATTGAATTTAGAAATATTAATGTATTACTTTTAGCGCATATATTACGGCGTTTAAGAGAAGAACTACGGCAGTGGTGAACAGTTATTACGGCGTTCAACAGTCAATATGATAGTTTTGAGTTTCTAAGTAGCTCTATCAATGTATGATTTAAGATGCATATCATTGAAATAAAATGATTTTGACAACTTATATGCAAAATAAAACAAAATATATATATTTTTCAGTGGAAATGAAGAAAACTGGTATGTATATTTCTATATCCTTATGATTTTTTTTTATTAAAATTACGTACGTAGGTCCTTTCTGATTCAGTACTCATAAACATTATTATGATAAGTGATTAAGAGTTTTAACCAAAAAAAACAAAAAAAAAAAAAACATATATATAAATCCATATGAATGTTTTTACGCTATTATAAGATGTTATCTTCCCACCGATTTATTTCATGTAATTGAAACATTTTAAGTGTACTCTTAATTAAATTGATTTGTCTACTAATACAGGTGAAATGGTGAATCTAGCAGCAGGGAAAAACGCCATTTCTTCAAGTACATACGAGCGGATTTCGGCTCCAAATAAAGCTGTTGATGACTGCAAAGATAACTATTTTAGTAGTCAGTGTTGTTTTCACTCCAACTAATGATTTCGAGCCGTGGTGGCAGGTAGACTTGGATGAAGCCTATCCAATCAAAGAAGTAATCATTACTCGCCGTTGGCAATGTACGTTCCGTTTTTCCTGCCTCTGTTCCATACTAATAAGTGATTCAACTACTCATTTGCCGACACTATCGCTCCCTCGCTCTCTAAAATCATGCCTCTTAATGAGTTCCTTAATGTTCGGTAGAAAAAGACATTAATCAGATACACTGTCAATCGTATGTGTCTTATTTCTGATTTTGCCCAAAAGATGAGATAAAGGCATATTTTCATTACTTTATTTTCAGACCAAACACTGTAAAAAAACCATCAATTTTTAAAGGTAATGAACTTACTTTCTTGTCATATTTTATTCCAAAATTCTCTTTAAATGCCAAAAAGCCGTAACACAGTCTCGGGAACTTGATTTATTTGATATAGGTGAGCATTGCAGGCAACGCCTGAACGGATTCAGGCTCTTCATTAGCTTATTCAGTGACACAACATCACTTGATGATGTCGCTTACGAAGGAAAACCGATGCCATCATCTCCCGTTATTTCAATACCTACTCCCGGAAGAAGAGGAAGGTATATGTATGAAAGATTATACTCCTTAAATGCAGAGTTGCTTATTATCATTTTTATTATTAGTATAATGTTCATTTTTCACCATTCTTGAGTTTCGTCTCTATCTTTTTTTTAATTATTGAAGTTTTAAAATTGTTGTTTTGATTTTTATTGCTATTATTCTTTTTGTATCATGTAGCAACAACGTTATTTTCTGTACATATAAAATAGATGTTCATTTTTTTTTATAAAAGCATAAATTATCTTAATCTTAAAGATTTATGTGGAAATAATGATAAATATTTATATTTGCTATTTCATCTAGGTTCGTTAAAATCGATATTCCGGATAGGGATGAGTATTTGGAATTATGCGAGGTACAAATTTTTCTAGGTATGTGTAATAGTTTTACTTCCTGAAAATTTTTATTAAAATGAAAAATAAGACAAAAATATTATACATTCAACAATAACTTGTCCCAGACCAAATTATATCCTTCACATATAAATGAAAAAAAACAACTGAAGTTAAAAAGAACTTTGTTTTTGTTTTGTTTTTCACTTCAACAGAGAATAATACTCGCATGATGAGCTAGTCTCGTCTTTGTGTGTCCTTCTCAGTCTTTCAAAATTCTTTATCTCTGAGATCACTGACCAGAACTAAATTTCTTCACAAAACATTGGCTTTACTCACCCTTTACTAAAACGGCCGAAACAAAGTTGATTCCTAAAAAAGGAGACTTCCAAGGCGGGCTTCTTATTTCCTTATAAATAATCTCTACAGATATTTAAGAAAGTTCAATGAAGGAGGCTTTCAATTTGAATACTTCCAATCTCTCTAGCATAATTTTTGAAACAAAGTGAATCCTTGTAATAAGATGCATTTTGGGATCAGCTGTTTTGCCTCCTAATAATGATTATAATAAAATCTTTTTTTATAGAAGGTTACTCAGTAAGTTTACAAACATTATTTGTAAAACTTCTTACCATTTGGCCTTCTTGAATAATATTTTCGATGATTTATACAATGGTGATGAAAAATGTCTAAAGTTCTTCATAAAAATTTTGAATATCAATGCAGATAATAATGGAGTGGTGTAAAAAGTGATAATGAGAATGGTTTAAATGGTTATTTCATTGATATTATTTCATTTCTCAGAGCAGATACCCAATTTTATCATCAAGAAACAAAGCAAATATTTTATACACAAATAGCAAACAAATTGCACATTTCACATTGAACGTTACACACACACACACACACACACACACACACACACACATATATATATATTCTTAATAAACATCATTCTTTTCATTATTTATTTCAAGTGGCTTGTTTAAACACTTACATTGTTTCGTCCAGTAAACGGTTAAACCATTATAATGTATACTACATTTATAACCACGTAAATTAAAGGAGGCTGCAAGACTGAGATAAACTTTACCTTAATTCGAAAACAACAATGTGATAGTGGTACCTGTGATGGCATATCTCAGTCTGTGGTTTCACAGCAAACATACTCATATTTAAATTGCGGTACTAAGCTAGCGTGTGGGCGTCGCCATTTAATCACCCCTCATGAGAAATATAAGGGAATCGTAACACTCAGACGTCACAAATCATTCTGAATTACTTTGCAGTCTTTAGGATAGAGATTGCCGAGAAGATAGTTGTTTGACCTACTTGCGCAATTTCCGAGAATGGTCTAAACTATGTGATAAAGTACATGTGTAAAAAAAACAATAAAAAAACAAAAATTATATCCGAACTAAAAGAAATGATTAAAGAGCCAATGTTTTGGTTACTAGGTCTACAAATATATAGTAAGAAAACTGCATGATTTATTTATTTCTTACGTTATCCATGAGTGATGTACTTAGTAATGGAGTGACATCATAATTAGAATGGCGAAATCAATGACTTTCTTCCTTTCCTTAATGCCCCATATATCAAACGCGCTAAATAAGATTTCAATTACTTTTCTTCTCAAGAATTTGATAGTGTTAATAATTGCAATAATTATTTTCTTTTGCATTTGTTAGTTTAAATTATTACAAAATAACTATGAATGCACACTTCTGATGTCCCGAATAACGCATGAATGTGTTAAAAAAGTAAGAAATGACAACACTTTTTTTATAAAATATATGCTCTAGATTAGCAATATTCTCTTCAGTCTCTCTAGAGTTCAGTCGCTTGAAATTGTAAAATGGAAAGTTAAACTCATTACGCCTTCGAATCAGTATAGACCGAAGAAGAACCAAGACCTCCGTCACTGTCATGCACAAGTATAAGTAAACTTTGTGTTCAAATGGAAATAGCGGCTCCCTTAAAACATTCATTTCTGCATATAACTAAGTTTCATTTGAAAACAAAAGTGTCAAATTACATCATTTTATGACAAATGAAATTTTACTGACGCATACATGTTTTTCGCGCCCAACATTATTCTCCGTGATCTTGTTCACATTGTTCTCTGGATCCGTTTGGAAAATTTGTGGACGAATTCCTATCTTTCGAGCGTGGGAGAATGATCAATTTTGCATTACATATTATGAATTAGGAAGGTGAAAATAAACCACGGCTTCTTAATGGCTAGACAAATAAAAGAACATGAAGCATTAACCCTAGAACATGCAATAATTAGTTCTGTAAAGGACATAGACATTTCCAAATGAATGAATAAAAGAAAAACGATAGAAATGAAATATACCAAAAAGGTTATTTGTTCTCTTGCAAGATCATTTTTACATCGTGTTAACATGAACACGACCTGACTTAAATTGCACTGGTTAGCTGCACAGTTTACTCATTTATATAAACATAATATTAACGTGTAAACAATCCTGTTCCGTTGGCCGGAATACTCAGATGGCTAATCGTCTAAGAGGATAATGTCACGCTATCACCAAAAAAAAAAAAACAACAAAACATCAAAACATCAAAAATATTGTTCATCATGCTATTTGTTGTTCCAGTTAAAATTAATGCCGAACCTTTTTATATCAAAATTTGGTGAATCACTAAATATCATTATTACAGACAAAGATGCCTCCTTTTGTGGAAATCAATGGGAGCTCCACGACACGAACTGTTTTTTGTTTAACACGAGGACTCTAAATTGGAAGGACGCACGGACGTATTGTAAGGCACATGGGGGAGATTTAGCGGTAATTAAATCACCCGAAGAACAGCTATTCATAGTTGGTATGTGATAAATAGTATCATTACTTGTTTTCTATCGACAAATTTTAAACATTTTTGTGTTTAACATTATATATCGATGTGCTCAACCCATGGCCAACACAACTTTCTCTTGTTCAATCGACATACTGACGAGTCTTTCAATCAGTAATATAATGAAAAACTGTAAATGTAATAGCGTTGCCGAAACCGTACGTGTACTTTGTAGATGACACAGTATGTTAAAGTGTTCACCATTTTATAAGTTATTATTTCTTTGTCGAAAATCATATTGTTCCTCTAGTTATTTATCACGATTTCCACGTTTCAGCTTCTTTCATATGTTTTTCTCTGTACGTCTTCCTCGTTATTGTTTCCGAGAGAGGCGACATCTATGTGTTATAGATTGAATTTGATGTTTGCTTGTAAATATGAAATTAATATATAGCTTCAAACTTACATGACAATATTGCGTCTAGTATTTTGTTAACAAGATTTCGTTAAGGAATCTCTATCAAGTGAACATTTAATCAACTAACATATTAAAAGGACATGTTTGTGTGCTAACCGTCGCAGTATTTCAGTCATGAAGTGACTTCCAGCTAATGACAGGTGTATGAAGACCATAAAGGTACATGAAGAGCGGGTAGAGCCGCCTACCTACCGCCAGCCACCATGAAGGCTCCTTACAAAAAACAACAACAAAAATACTACAAAAAAACAAAAAAAAAAAAAAAAAACAAAAAAAAAAAAAAAAAACGAATTACTCTGCCAAATCTTGTACCTACAGTGGTGAGAGGCTGAATGTTGTTAAAAGTCTGATCCAATACCTGTAAGATTCTTGATATTTACTTTGTTAACTTTTCTCTGCAGAGCAAGGGTTGACACGAAGGCTACAACAAACTGAATTTAACTACGGATTTTGGCTTGGTTACCATGACACTAGAACAGAAGGAGATTTTGAAGCCGTGGATGATCAACAGATTTTCTTCACATCGTGGGGGGACGGTACATATCACAAAATACACCAGTATTCTTATTCTTCATTTCTCTATAAATATACTATACTCAAAACTGATTTTAGTTCATTATTGTGTAACAGTCGTTTGTAAACGATGAATAGTATCAAGTTTTTGTGAGTCAGGAGGACAGAGCACAATTATACCATTAAATGTAATTAAAATTATCCCATTATCAGCATTATATCAAATTGTATTCGGAATAAATATATGAAAGAGTACCATTTGTGGAATAAAATGCAATCGTACAATTCAATATTCCTCGAACATATTTGTCTAATTTCATCAGGAGAGCCGAATGACTACGCGTCTGGAGAAGACTGTGTTGCTTTAAGAATACAGTCATCATCTACAACATCAGGAGCTTGGAATGACTATTCATGTAACCGACAGCTTGGACAGATTTGTAAAAAGAACGGTAATCTATCTTTGAAATTTAGTGTTATGTTGTTGTAATTGATTCATTCATATAATCAATTACTATTAACTTAATATTCTGATACACGTACAAATAATATGCATATTACATATAAAATAAATAAATGTATTTCCTTGACTGAATTGACCTGTCTAAAATGAACAAATGAATCCGGCATAAAATTCATCAAATAAGTAGATTTAAGTCTATATGTATTCTCGCAAAATATATATCTTATTATGTAAATCTCAATTCCGCATTGACGATAATATATTTTTCAATCATACATATCCATATTTATCCGAAAAAGTCAAATCTGGCTCGGTTATTGTGTCTTAAACAAATGTCATAATTTTTATGTAACAAAACAGTTCTTGGCTGCTTTGTTATTTAAAAGAATATAAAATACGATACAAAATTACCCTTCCTTTTGATTGCAAATAGCAAAAAGGCCACAGTGTTATACAAGTTAATTGTACACTACGCTCGCTTCGGTCTTCTGCATGTATTGTCCGTAGAAGTAGAAATACCTTAATAGACTCTATCATATACATAGAGCACTTACACACGAGAGAGGAACCAGACTGTAGGAAATGTGCATTTTAATGCTAATTTGTATACCAATAAAGATGCACTTATCATTAAATCAGAGTGGATATTCATGGTTTAATTATGTAATTTTGAGAATTGATCTTGATAAAGGACTAAGTTCACTAAGTGGTGAAAATTGCCCAATCTTAGAACTTAACGAAAATTGGACAAATAAGCTGCAACACTGATATTAAAATGGTGATTTCATTCACATATAACATTCTTCTGTCATCATGGCAACAAGGATTGAAGTAATGTTAACATTACATTTTAACATAAATTGGTAAAAATCTTCACTATGGTGCGGAAGTATGTCAAGTAAAATGAACTGATGGGTTCTTTAAGGTCAAGGTCATCAATGAAGGTCACAATTGTCTAAAATATGTAAAGTTCTGATTTCCCGGGTGTTTGTTAAGTCATGAGTTATTCGACTTAAACAAGAAATGGTATATCTATTCTATATGGTGAGGCAGTGTGTCAGGTACATGAACCTGTGGATATTTCAATGTCAAGGTCGTCATTAAAGGTCATAATTGTAAAAAAAATATGCAAATTTCTGATTTTCCTGGTGATTGTTTAGTCATGGATTACTCATGAGTTACCCGATTTTAACAAAAAATGATAAACATGTTCACTTTTGTGTGTAAGTATGTCAAGTAAAATTAACTGATGGGTTCTTCAAGGCCAAGGTCACCAGTGAAGGTTACAATCGTCAAAAACATGTAAAATTCTGATTTTCCGGGTGGTAGTTTAGTCATGAGTTATCCGATTTTAACAGATATTGGTATATTTGTTCCATATGATATCTTGGGGTGTCAGGTACATGACCCTGTGGGTACCACAATGTCATGGTCATCATTAAAGGTAAAATCTGTTAGAAAAGTAAAAACATGGTCTTCTGGGTTGTAGCTTAGTTTTGGGTTTTCCGATATTACCATTTATTGGTATACACATTCAATTTGATGTGATAGTTTGTCCTTTAAATGAACTGGTGGATACTTCAAGATTAAGATTATTTTTCAAAGTTACAGTTGTAATAATATGTAAAAGGTATCTTGTATGCATAATAATTTTATTAAAATATAAATCATATATAATAATATAATATCATGATTTTGTGATAAATTATATATTGAACAATGGGCTATCCTTTTCCACAATGTTTAAAAATGCTTGTCAATCTGAATTAGTTTTTTTAGATGATTGTTTTAATAACCTGTACAATTGAAAAAAATATATCCATAATTTTGATTTCATTAACATCTCAAACATTAGTTTCCATTCTGGTAAGGTCATCTTAATTGTCATTGTCGCAATTCGAAATGTGTCCAGTGTAGTTTTAGAATTTCCACAAAGTCAGTGGCCATGACTTTCATATACCTCGATAAAATCTAAAACAATCAAAGCACTCAATGCTATGAAAAACGGCGACAGGATTAACATGAAATAGCTAATATTCTAAACCCAGAGTTTCAGTAGTGATTGAAGCACTAGAGGCAAATGTCATACACACGCTTTCCTGGAACTGTAGTTGCTAGTGACACAGTTGAACTCGCTCTCTGTTTGTTACATAATAAACCAGATTAAGGGTCAGGAACCTGATTTTTATTTATAAGATGCCATGCCCCCTCTTTAGTACTAGCGAACCTGATGTGTACATTCTATCTGTTTTTGAGTATGTGTAGAAATTGACAAAGTATTTGATTATTTTAGATAGTTGTATGTTTGCATTTCTGTTTTAAAGTTAAGAAAAACTCTTGGAGGAACCTAGTTCGTCATCATGCAAAATACGTGTGAACTACTTTAGGTAAATTACATGCATAAGTGTTTCTTATGCGAAGCGCTACTTTTTTTTACAGGAGAAGATCGTCATTTAAACAAAATGGGTTGCTGTTCTGATTAATAAATGCTACGGATATTTTGTTTACGCTTTAAATGGATGTGCAAAAAAATGGTAAAAGAAAACATTTTAACAAATAATAACACATTAAAGGCGATTATATTTATAATTAAAACGTTGTTTTTTTAACATATTTCACTCGTATTCATTAGTGCAGAATCGCATTGCATGGATACGCACAAAGCGCGGAGGGGTACAATAAAAATTCCTGCGGAAAATATGCACATCAACAAGGTCGGCCAGGCCTGTTTTGATTTTCATTGCAACAAGATCTACCGTATATCCAGGCAAGTAGAAACGTTCTTTGACCAAAGAAACGGTTCTGCTTTTCCCAGAAAGACCTAATTCGTCATGTTAACCATTCAACACATATTTTTATACATTTCCGTTAAGACAAGCTGCTTAATGACCTCATCATTCTCGTTGATTTCCCTATACAATAGATCTCTTATGACCCTTAACTTATCGAAATGACGTGACATCGTCAGGTGATTCCTTTCGCTTATCCATATATGATTTGAAGGGAATCGTTTAACAATTGCAGCTTTTAACCAAAATCCTATAACTTTGTCATCTCTTTGTGATTTTCCGAGCTCTCTTAACTCTATCTGTTACATAGTTCATCTTTCCTTTTTTGTAATGTCAACTAAATTCACTGAATGACAAAGTAGTGTTTCAATACATGCAATATTGATAGCATTGCACACTACTTTGACTACCTTTGTTGTCAATTTTGTTTTGAACATTATTTACGGTGTCGAGGGGATATCTTGTCAGTATATCTGCATCTATGGTCTTCCTTCTAGGTTTGTGAATGATATTAAATTGGTAATTACTGAGTGAAGACACTCACCTTTGACCAAAAACTTCTAGTCTAGCACTTGTCATGATGTGGGTCAAAGGATTATTGTCTGTTTATACAGTAAACCTATTCGCCAACAAATAATCAGAAAATGTATTAGCAATTGCCCACTTAAGTGCAAGAAACTCGAGTTTGAATGTTTAATAATTCTTCTCAGACTGAGTCAGACAACAACTAGCATATGCAATTACATGTTTTTGCCCATTTTGAGTTTGTTAAAGTAAAAAGTAAGCTAGAATGGGGGGGGGGGGGTCGTCATAATTTCTTTAAATCTATATAAAAAAAAAGATTCATGCTCTTTTGTCCACCGCCAAGACAATTCAATTTTCTATTTAACTTTTTTTTGAGTGATGTAGGTAGCAGAATATCGGTCAGAGGCTTAGAGAGTTTTGCAAAATCTTAATTGAACTTTCTGAAATACCCACAAAATGAAAGGAAAGATCTTAGCTCGTCAGCATTTTTCGGTCTTAGATAAATTTTAATCTTGTATATTTTATAAGGATCTGTTTTTAAACCAGTTCACATTTACTTATACTCCCAGAGAATTAGGGTCTCTTGACATGACATTCTACAACACCAATCGCGTACTTCGTGCTATATTTGTGAGCTGGAATTAACATGCACATATCAGATGTTAATAAAATGCCATTAGAAATGAAAGCTCTAGGATTATCAAAAATTCAAGAAAATGCACACAGTACAGGTCATTTCAGTCGAAATTCCTACAAACATGAGGCAAATTCATTGTTATGGATAAGCAATAAAACTATTTAACAACCGAGTAAAACTTAATAATACTTACATATACAACCAGTTAAACAACGAAGTTTACTCGGTGACGACTGGCGACGGACTGACTACCCAAGCCAGAACAAAGTCACGTGAGTATTTTACCCACCAAAACAACCGGTACTACGGATATAGTACACTATTTGCATTGAAATAGTAAAGGTAAAGCTACACTAAATCAACTAAATCAACACTACTACATGCATCCCTCTTTCCAAGAATCTGTCCTTAGATTCCCGAAAAACGAACAAGAGCTACTTTCAATCACTACTACATATATATATTTATGTCATAGGGTTGAAAATAAGTGTAGATTTATTTAGTAGTTGTAGCTCTCTCAGTACTTTGATTTCGGACTCGATTTGACTGACCAATCATTGACCGAGGGACTAATTCAAACGTACACAAATCCTAAACATACAACGCCATTTTGATACGTGAATTGAAATATAAATATACTAAGGAAATACTTTGTTTCTCTTAAGGTAATTATTATTTATTTATCATCTTTATTATTCCTTATATGTTTTTATTATTACCTTTCGTAACTTAAATGATGTAATTAAAAAAAATGTTAATATTTGAAACTCAATCCAATGTACAACTACCATGTTTGATTGTATTATGTAATCATCATCGTGATTCTTGCTGAGTATTCTATGTCCCAAATTAAATAAATATATTTAATATTTCATATACTGACATGCTTATATTTAATATGATTATATGCGATCTTTTATTTATGTCAGAAAATGTATCTATTTTTAAATAGTCGGAGACTACTGAAGAGTTTCGTCCCTTTGCTAATGTGCCAAATATAAATATATAAAACTCAATCTCTTGTCGTTTGGCTTTCCCTTCTACCACTGAACCCGTCGACACACACACACACACATGAAAAGATAACGCAAGTTTTGTCGAAACATTGAAATATTGACTTAACAGCTTAGATACGATACAGACTTTGATGTATGTTAGTTCTCAGAACGTATCGAATATTTTCGTAAATTTCAATAATATACTGTAAAGGCTATATATATACGAGTATACGGCAGAAATGATGTTCGGTCAGTAGTAAGCTAATTCAAGCATTTATTGCTTGAAAATAAAATCACACAAAAGCCGAACAGAATGTATCTACGGTATTAGAAAAAAACAAAAATTCCCACACGGGCCCACACCTAGAAACTCGTGCCAACACATCCAGTAAGGTCAAGCTACGCCTCTGGAATCTACACATTTCAGATGAGAAGTGTGTGTTATATTCAGTGTGTTTTCATAATAAAAGATGAGCGAAGATAAAATCGTTAAATTACAGTTGTAACATCGTTTCGATAAAGTGGTAAAGATATGAAGCACTGAGCCGTTACGCGTTGATATTTTGTTAAATTCTTTATTGGCCGCATGCTTCGACAGACAAGATATTTTTAGAGAAGAAGATAAATTATTTAGATATACATATGGCAAGTGCCTTGTCTGTCGAAGCTTGTGGCCACACTGAATTTATCGTATCAAATGCTGACATCAGCCAATATTCGTAAAAATGTTTGTAAATTACGGTCCAACATATTGCAGCAGGTAATTTCAATAAAATAATTTGTTCAAGCTGACGAATAAATGCTGATTATTTCCTTTTTCGATGATATAAGGTTAGTTGTTTATGTTAAAGATTGAAAAAAACTTCTGAGATATATTTTAGTTTTCCCGAAAGTAATAGGCCATTTATACCACTTAGTAAACTAAGTCCTTTAGAAATTGAAATTTTATTTAATAAAGAGCAAATTAAAAAATAATATTCAAATGTATATGTGCGATGACCAAATGATTAATCTAGTGTTACTTACACTACACTTGTGTGTGAAGCAAACTGACCAAGTTTTACTGAAATGCTCAGCAACATAATTAACCATTTTATTTCCCTGAATAATTCATTTGTTACAGATATTGTAAACTGTACACTGGTTATGTCTTTATTTTCGTTAACTAATTGGTTACTTAAAAAAGCAAAGAAAAGGTTCAGAAAAAAATAAATAAATAAAACAATAGGACAAATCGAAATTAGAACACGCAAACTATAAAATAGTAATGATATTGAGACAGACTTTCTTCACCTGTCAATATCTAGATCCACAAAGAAATCATCATCTTATCGGTAGTAGCTCAAAAACACTCGACAGTGTTTTTTATTACATCTTTTAATAACAAGCAAGGTAAGGTACATGTATATGTATTTGTATAGGTATGCAAATGTGACTTTTGCGTACGCTAGCAAGAAAAATAATACATAAAGGAAAGTGATATATAAAATCTGCCATAGCGGTTCATAAAATATACATATAGAAAAACCCCCGAGGTATATTCCAGGTCACCCAAGAGTTTGGATCTCAGAAAAAAATGATATAATCCATTGATTGATTATTTTTCACCTTATGAACGAATTCAAAATAAGGAAATGTTCTACTATGCCCATTGTTTATTAAGAGTCGTGTCATGTTTTGGTAAAAAGTGACGTTTGAGTTAACACTAAATCTGTGAGTAAGATCTGGCATGTGTTTTAGAATAAATACCACAGGAAGGCTATTTTAACCACAGACAAAACATGGCGTTTATCAATAAACATTATCTATTAGTCTTGTGTGTATATGAAATCGTTATAGCGAATATTTACTTTTCTTAAGAGAATCCATTGTCGGGGACAACTACTCAGATGATGACGCCCCCGCCCAGTGTCACAGCAGTACATGAAGGAAATAACGGTAATGGAAATAAGATACAGAAACAAAACTTTGAGTATTTTTTTCTGAATTCTGAAGATTAGTAGTGACAGACCTATCATACACAGATGTTTGAAAATAAAATTCTTAGGTAAAGACATCTCTGAAAAAGCTGCTTTTAATTTTAACATTTTTGGGTAGTATTTTGAATCGACTTTGTTTACAATTGTTATATAACATGTTGAAATTATAAAATGCAGCTTAGACTAAACCGGTATCCGAAGCTGTTGTACCTAGAGGTGAGCATTTTCCATCAATTCCAACCCTATTAGAGAATTCTTGTAGAGATATAAATAAAGACCTGACTCATAACTAAGTGTGATATAATAAGGCTCAAATGTAAAACTATATTTGTCAAAAGAATCGGCGTAGCTATAAACCACCCATAGCATACATTTCTCTCACCTCAATATACATAATACTGTTCCGCGAAACATTTTTAATGGTTCAAGCCATCCACGAAGCATCGGTCCCCTTAAAATATCAGGGGGACATTCGAGAATATTTCAATCTTCGGCGAAATTTCGACGACCTTTCGATGATTTTTCGGTTACTCATTACCGATTTCGGGACTGCTTCTATGGTTACTTGCATTTGCCATAATTTCGGCTATAGTTGAAAAGTGCACTCTAAAATTAGTATTGCCTCGATCATATTTGGACTCAATTCTAGAAATTCCACATTTTCTTTCTGTTCTCTATCTCTCTCTCTCTAACACATTCAGGTTTCCTTGGTAATTGAAGGAATTATATCATGCTATTTATATTAACTTTTATATGATGATAATTAGTTATCACCAAGTGTTATTACTTTTTTTCATTCGAATTATCAAGGTCACATCATAAATCCTGATAGTATTGCAAATATACATTAGAAAAATGCAATACATTTTTTTCAGTTTGCGAGGACGGATGGACAAAGAGAGATGGCGTTGGATGCTACAGGGCTGTTATAAACACAAAGGGTTTCATAAATTGGTGGGACGCCTACAAGGAATGTTTGAAAGATGGTGCAAGACTTGCTGATATCTCTGACAATGATGACGTACAGTTCATTAAAGGTTTTTGATATGAAAACTTTTGTTATTGTTAATAGGTTGAATGTTTGGTTTTGTCGTTTATACTTTTGGTTTTCTTTTCATGTAAGCCAATGCAGTACAAAATAGTACATTATCATGTAAATTCATTTTAGAATGCATGTGATTTTTCATTAAATGTATACTTTCTTGCTTACAACAAGAATATATCCGTCAGAGTTAAATTAGAAGAGGTTAAATATTATACATGTGTTATCAATTTTCTGTATGTTGCATAATAACCACTGTTGTGAATTAAGTTTTTTTTTCGTTACAGATTACCTTAGTGGTGTACTAAATAGCGAGATCATCGACCGCTTCGGCACTTGGAGCACTGTTTGGCTCGCTGGTATGGATTTTGAAGAAAGTAAATGGAAGTGGCTGTTGTATGACAGACCTTGGCGAGAATTGATGGGACCTCTCTGGGGGAAAGGTTCTGAATTGTTCTTTATTTTTCTCAGTAATGCCCCAATCTTAATCTTATATTGTTACTTACCTCTAACAAGTGAAAACAATCTGAATCATAATTTGCTATGTTCGTTTTCAAAATCAAAATATGTAGAGGACTAGCCTAAACTATTTTTAATTACTTCAACGTTCAAAGGCGGTAACTGTTTGTATTTTTCTGTTTTATGTAGTGTCCTGTCTTCGTATTTATTTGTTTCTTTATTTTTGTTGTCTATTTTATATTTACTTTCACCTTTATCTGGAGTTCAATTTTGATATATGTTGGATTTCTCATAGGGTCTTCTGTATTTCCTTGTTACATACATATCGTAAATATAACCGTATCCTTATGTCTATGTTTATTTTTGTTTATTATTTAACTTGGTGTAATTTATAACAATCAATCAAAAACATATGACATACATTCAGTGGAAAAAAGAAACAGCGGCGTCTGTTGCAATAAGTAAGTGAGGAAACCAAAAAAAATAAAAATAAATAAATCACCCTTAACAGACGGCAGCCTCTCCTTGACATAAATTACCGAAGATGGAACTCGGTATCAATTTAGTGAACTGCGTCATGCATTAGAGTGAAAAAACCGACAGTATCAGAAGCTAAGAGGCAATTTTTAAATTTTGAATTATCAGTGATATTGACCATTCTCATCCTTCTCTGAAATTTGGTTGATCATTTTTATGATGCGAGAAAAAAAAGGTATATATAAAAAAGTTAAAATAGCTTTAACCATAAGAAAACATTTTCCTATCTTTCTCCTTAGGGGTAAAGATAAAAAGATAAAGATAAAAGTTTTATCAATCTCAATCAATGGCGGATGTAAATTTATATATTTTGTTCTAATGTTTCGTCCGTTAGTTACGTGAACGTGCATGCAGATAATCTGAATAACTAAATAAAATGCCAGTTGTGTTTATTTCTTTTACAACAAGCTATGGATATATTTTATCTTTTCAATTACAGGTCAACCCGATAATCATAACTCAGAAGACTGCATGGGGTTGTTGATTAAGAACATAAAAGAATCGATTAGATTAAATGATGGCCGCTGCTGGGTGAAATCTCAGGGCTACTTATGCAAAAAGGAAATTGGTATGAATTTTACAGTAGGTGTAAATACAACTTGAAAAATTCACAATTTTATGTCAGTGATAAGTACGGTCTCTGATATGGTAGTATGACGTCAAATCGCACGGACTACTTTCGACAAAGTAGCCGTAGTGCATGTGCACTTCACAGCAGACATAGATGAAAAACTAATGCTATTTGGGGCATGGCTTAAAGACCGTATAGTAAAAGTCCACCCGCAATTGTCAATAATACATTTCTTGAGATAAATATTTATAAACTCAGTTAAAAATACTTTATTAATCGATTCTTGTATAGGTATGCAATAAATGGAATATTATTTTGAAATATCTTCTGTGACTTTCAATTTTGCTACTCGCTGTGTAGAAAGTTTTACATATTAATTGTCCCCCCCACCTCCACTCCCTGAAGGAAAATACGCTACCAAATGCCTCTTAATCCTTATATTCTCTAGTTAATACATACATATTTTTACATCTTCTTTTACGCTTCTCTTAAAGAATTAGAACATAAAGATATACATAAACAGAGGAAATAATAGGGTCTACGCAAAATTTATAATATTTTTCTTTTAGGTACTACCAGGAGTGATTAGGAAATACGCGGAGAAATGCCATAAATTCTTTATTATTCATCCAATATCTATAGAATTTCATTCAAACCAAGATCTAGCAACTTTAGAGCTGAAGAAGACGCATGGAATAAAATACGGTTTCTATAGCAACGTCAACAACGTCATACCGGCCCAAATATACGAATGTTGAACACTAGATCTAATTGGTTTCGAAACATCGCGTCCCATTCGGAGTTTTTAAGATAACTTAACCAAACGTCAAATAATAAACTCGCGAACTGTTGACATGCCGTTGATGATGTCAAATTGATTTCTGACTAGAGACATGTAAAATACGTCCGTTTTATATTATATTTTTTTACATGTGAAAGCTACAGGTGAAAATTTGTTATATAATGATTATTTATCAATTGTATATTTACACAAATTTTCAGCAAATCATTGATGAGGTAACGAATTTATAACATTTTTCCGCGTATTTTTTGTTACCCCTTGTTTTTAATTTTCATTAGCTGCATTATAATTCCTGGTATTAGTTTTATTAAATTTTGTTTCTTTCATATTTTGGAGTTGTGTTTGGCTGGCACACATAAAGTGTTCGTGTCAATTTTGTCTTATATGTTGATACAAATACACGCACTGCAGCTCGTCCACAAATAGTCTTTGATAAAGAATTTTATATTTCACTATCTACATGTATAACATCAATTCAGATTCATCTAAAGAAGCATGGTCACCGAAAGCAACATTCCGCAATTGTAACAATAGGTTGGTTTCTCCACCAAGGGCAATAGCGTTACGAACGCTATTGAATCTACATTTAGAGTTTTAAAACCTTAATTTAAAATTTCTATTTCTGCTGCCGTCACAAATCACAGTCAATCTTCCCGCATTCGCTTACTTCACAAAATAAAATTTTTAATGAAATTGCAACGCGGCATTGGTAAATTCGCTATGTTGCGATACATGTCACGAAGTACCGCAAGCATATGCTTCGGAGCTACTGTAATCTACATATAACTGATTTACCAAAAGTGGACGTATACGAAAAAAGCGTTACCTCCTCTTGCCGAGTTTTTTTTTTTTCATCGAAATAAAAAAAAGACAGCATTAAATTAACGTGGGAGAGAAGAAACACTTTTTAATTTTACCAATCAACTGTGAACAAGCTGCTTAATAATTAGAAAAAAATGGTACAAGAATGATAAGAGCCCGACCAATTGGTCATTAAAATGAGATTAATAGAATGGTCTAGTTATCAAGATTCTAAATAAAACTATGACAGAGTGTGCGAGATATAGAGAAAGAGTTGGGATGCGTGTTATTATTTTTAAGATGGAGAGACATTCTTTATTTCTGTTCTAAATGTTTATAGCAAATACAGCATGTGAGGAGGGGTGGATGCATGATGTCAGAACTGATAGCTGCTTTAAATTGGAATCAAAACCTTCAACATGGGAGAATGCTCGTGCGAAATGTGTTTCTGACTACGAGGCGCAGTTGGTAACATCTATTTCTGAAAAGAATTCGGACTTTCTCGCTGGTGTGTATTTATATATAATCACTTCATTTCTTTTCATGAGAAATATATGTGTAATTTAAAACAGAAATATAGCTAGATATACAGAAAATACTTATATAACAAGGAAAATAAATAATATTGATCTTAATATTAATGAATACAGCTATATAAAGTTGTATCAAGTCTAGTTAGCTAACATGCAAGGACCAGGTTGATTATAATATCAATCTATATATCATTTAACAATTTTTAAATCCACAACTGGTAAAAATTATCTCATTATAAATTGTTTGTATATTCACTCATAAAATTTTGTAATGTTTATGCGAAGTTTTTACTTATTTTTATTTCAAACCCTTTATGAGAAAAGAATAATAATTAAAGATGATAGCAATACAAGTTGCTTCTATTTTACAGTTATTCTTCAATCAACGACACTTAGATGGTATTGGTATGCCGCAAAGTTAGATCAATATGATTGTACGTATTATCTTATACATCTTAAAATATTTGCCCCAGACGGTGGCGACATGCTAGCCCTAGTGTATTGATAATTTTCCTTTTTGGAGTCTTAATTCCAACCTTAAAGCAATGGTAACTTGTTAAAATCCCCCAGTGAGAGATCTTTTGCATTGGTGTCTGGGAATGCCTGCCGCGGAACCGTCTTTTGTCAAAAGTCCAAAATATGCTCACCGCCTTTCCCATTGGAAAAACTTTTGATAGACGAATCACCCTGTGTCCTTATCACTCAGCATCAACTTATGTTCGTAATTGTAAAATAAGGGATATTTTATTTCTTATACCTGGTTATTTTAAATTAATTTATTCGGGAATCTCAGTCATTCCACCTGTATTAACAGTAAGTTTGCAGGTTTTTCAGCAACTCATTCGTTCTAATGATGTTAGGTACACATCGATGCGTTTAAGAGGAACCTTACAAGACTGATAATTGATTACAATCTGATTTAACATATATATGGAATAATTTGGTGTAAATTAACCTAATATTTTTTTTACGAACTTAATGAGAACATGTCGTTCTTATCTTTTTTAATATCAAGAACTATTTGTTGTATAATTTTCCCAATGGAAATGAATCTATGTATGATTAATTTAAGTGTGCGGAGTCATGCGACCTGAGGATATTTTACTTCACACTGAAGATCGTAGATGTGACGAAACACACCAATTTGTGTGTCAAAAGTCAGGTAGGCTCTTCTTATGATTAATGGAGGCCCACAAAGATGTTATAATATATATAAACAAACAATTGGCGATAAACTTAATGACTTGCAGCAAGACTGAATCAGTTTAGATTGAAGCGGTAAAATAAATGCATGACAAATTCCAACAGTTCCAAAAATGAACTCCAAAGTGTATTAACGTGTCTCTTACTAACGCATGTTAGTCCATCCTGCCCATTATCTTCAGAAACGGATTTAAATCAGTTGCCGGCAATACGTCCAATGTACTTACTATCTGACTTGTTACACTTTCAAGACATATTTTCATTGAAATAGTTCCAAATTAGAGATAAATCGGCTACAAAAAATGTTTTATCTAAACAAATTGTCTCGTAAAATCGTAAAAATCTAAGACTAGTAACACAATGGTAGGTTTAAGGATCTTTATATTTTGCGTTGTTAGTCAAACAACTCACCCATATGTGTATTCCTATACTTGCATACGAGCATATTATCCGAGAACTGTCGAATTCGACCTAGTAGTTACGATTGAAGAAATACGAGCACAATAAATGAAACTGTTGCCAAACAGGGCACTATTGTTGATTCATTTTGCAAGTAGCGCGTTGCATTTCTATATTAAGTGTGTAATTTAATAAAAATAAAATAAACAAAAATCCAACCTTCCGACCAACAATTGTACCCAAACACGTGACTTTTGTTTAGGCCATAGTCCAGATTCAGTGACGTTTTTATATTTCTATCACCCACAATCTTGTCGCAGGCTTGTCGCCGATTTGTCTCCTACCCTAGTACTAACACCTTTAGACTTAGATATTTGATGAAAGGTCACAGAGCCGCATATATATATATATAATAGATATTTCCACGCAGAATCATACCAAAATATCTATCTTAACCATTGTCCCGGGTCATACCGAACATTATTTTTCATTTCGTGTCGTTGCAAAAGGCTCTAAATATAGAATATCAACGGCACATCGTATCTGCGACATTACTTCATCTCAACCCAATGTCATAGAGTTGCATTTTGTGTCCTTCTCAAAATTTACTAGAATCAATTTATAACATAGCTCCTGTGTCGTCAGGCTTCAGCTTATTTCAGCTTTAAAGGAACATATTCATCCGGTTTCATATTTTGTCGATCATTGACATGCATTTATTAATTCTCAAACTTTGAACTTTAAGTATTATTCTAGTTATTATCGCGTTTTGCTGAAAAAATTAATCAATTTAATTGTAGTTGAAAAAAATATAATTAATAGGCCATCAAATGTTATTGTTGATATTGTTTTATTTATTTCTCCAATAAAAATATATTCCTTCTTTTAAATGCAGCTGGCCCAAAACCGACCCAAATGGTTGTCAAAACTGTATCAACCAGCTTGACTACTTTAACACCAACAGGTGAGTATTGTCCAACACTTCTGACCAGTGGCTTGATAGATAGTTGAACAAATAGATAACCAGCCTCGTACAAGCTCATAGTTATAATAAGAATGTGCATATACATTAAACTTTGCTTCTAGATATGAATCTGGCTGAATTAAGTAAAACCTCCAATATAAAGGATTCCCCAAATTTCGATCTTAAATTGATATACATCCTAAATTTAACAAAGTATATTGTAATGAAATAAGGTAAGCACTTGTGTTTGATAGAAAAATGAAATAAAAACCTATTGTGTAAGTTTTGTCCAGTGTATAATTCATCATAAATTCAGGGGAAAACAATATGCTTGTTCTTGTACGATATATATAAGAAGAATATGTTGTACACATCCCATGAGCTTAAGTCCACAAAAGCATTACGATACTATTTATCCTTTGGATTAAAACAGACACAATGAATGTTTGTGTATATTTTATACGTATTACATGAAACAACATATGGCTTTGTTTGAAATACATTTCTGTCAATCGGTTTAATTCACTTGCATTAAATATGACCACATCGTATTCATTTTATAGTAATGATCTGTCATTGTACACAGAAAACTGTTTCTACGTTGAGAATTTTTTTAAATTGACACTGCTGTGAAATTTCGAACCAGTTGAACTTCATAATAATTCTATAATATATTGTTTTTATTGTAAATGCAGTTGGCCTCAGCCCGACAAGCTTGCTTACAGTACATACAGGTGAGGATTATTGTTATAAACATTGATAAAATTAATAACATAAGAACTAGAAAATAAATATAAAACTAGTTATCAAGATAACACGTTGATGCATATATGAGATAGTGAAAAGTAAATGACTACGAGAATATGGAAGAAAAACTTAAAATTATTTGATTAAGTAATTTTGATATAGTTTGTCGCATAACTTTCTAAAGGCAAAATATTTGTCTCACGTTTAAGTTTTTATTTGCAAGTTATTCTTTTTTATTAATTAAGTTAAAACATGTTTGTTGCTTTGCTATTTGTGAAAAGGTTGTGAGGCTGGGTGGAAACAAAACGATGGCGGCGGATGCTACATGGCTATCATTAATGAAAATGCTTACATTTCATTCTTTGATGCCTACAAAGAATGTTTGAAAGTCGGTGCTAGACTCGCAGATATGTCAAACTTGGATGACGCAAAGTTTATAATAGGTAATGATTGTGAATTGTTTAACGTATGACTTTTTCAACAATTCTTTCCACATATATTTTCTTGATCAAACTATAAGTTGTTCAGTCGCTGTTTTTTTTCTTTTCAAAGAGTCATGTGCCACGTCCTGCTCAAAATATTGAAATATGCTTAACGATCAAACATTTTAATCAGAAGAAGTGATAATGCATAATTATTTAAACTAATTCATAATCGTTGCTGTACTGAATACTTGAAATATATTTTATTTATCTTATCAATAGTCTCGACCTTCGGATTTGAAGACAAGAAGTGGAACCTACTACCGCTTCATGTGCGTCTATAATCATATTTTCTTTGTTGTTTAACCAAATTCACGTAACGTATCTGTTTATTTTGCAATCAAACACAGAGTATCTAAGTGATGTCGTCGATACCCAGTTCAAGGACAAATACTGGGGAAGTTGGGACGCGGTGTGGATCGCTGGTGCGGACTTCAGTGAGGCTGACTGGAACTGGCTTTTGTATGAAAAACCCTGGTCCGATCAGATTAAAAAACTTTGGATACCAGGTCCTTAATTAAGATTTTATTCATTTTTACCCAAGTCGGTCTCATGTAATTTGTACTTTAGAAAGTTCGTCTCGTCTATTATCTTGTATTCCTCAGTGTTTCGTACGTGACAATTTATTTGCTGTAAACTCTTCTTAATTTGGACAAATTTGCTAACACGCATTAACATCCCTATATATCACAATGCTAACACACTACATATATTTGCATACTTTTATTTAGCCACATGCTAACATGTAGATATTTATATTTACAAAATAACGAAATGTTTCGTTGTTTACAAAAAGAAACTTGCCATTTGATAATTAGATTCTTAAAAAAACTTATAAAGTTTATAAGACATATTCTTTATGACATTGAATGTAATTCGTAATTATTTCCCTAAATTGGGTTCGAATATATAACCAATACTTAACACCTTGGAAGAAGGCAGTATATATGTTTGTCTCAAACGGGGTCCAACTTAAAACCACCAGATCCTTGCATGTACGCTCGGTACATATAAATAGAGAATAAAAGACAAGCATATATATGAAACAAATATGAAAAATTGACGATGGACACGTCGACGATATGTAAAATGGTTGCCAATTTCATTTCAACAATTATAACGCTTTGTTTGTATCACAATAAGAATAATAATAAATGATTGGTTTAACAATTGCAGGCCAACCGGATAATGCTGGAAAGTATGGCGAAGATTGTGCGAATGTGCTCTTTAGATATTTAAAGGAATCAACTTTCTTAAATGATTCTCCTTGCAGTATTACGAGACATGGATACATCTGCGAAAAGGAAGATAGTAAGGTTTTGCCTAAATTAAATCATTCACTTAAATTGTTCTTTTCTGTTTTATTTTATTTTATTTTTTTTGCTTGGGTAATTTTTACTTTATCAGGGATAAAGGGAGCAAGCATGTTTCGGTATTTATATTATTGAGTAATAGATAACTGGTATAAATTCATGAATATGTCTGTATATCTATTTATAGCACCACTGTTCTGTGAGGATGGATGGATGCATGACGTCAGGACAGACAACTGCTATAAACTTGAGTCAGAGATTTTGACATGGCATGATGCCTTCATGAAATGTGCATTAGAGTATAAGGCAAAGTTGGTAATCCATTCGCGAGGAAAAGATTCTGATTTCCTCGGAGGTAATTGATTTTTTTTGCATAATTTCTCGCACATTTTTACTTAGTTATTATAAAGGCATACAAACATTGCTCGTATTCATTGAGTTTTTTTTTAATATTTCACGTAGATAACTAATCTTTTATTATTCATGAATCTTACTTTGACCTAAAACGAGTCATGGCCGCCGTGGCCGAGCGGTTACAGTCGTGGACTACAAATCTCTCAGCCCCTCACCGCTGCTCGGTAGGGACTTCGGATTTTTCATGTGAAGAAGCCTTCCAGCTGGCTTGCGATAGGTCGGTGGTTCTACCCGGGTACCTCTGTGTACTCGGGGTCTTTCTTCACCTGTAATTAGCTGGACGTCGCTATATGATTGAAATACTATCGCAGTGACGGTAAACCCCAATACAACAACAACATGAAACGAGTCAGCGCAATGTTTATGGTGATATGTATTGAACTCATTATCTAATTCAAAACTATCAGAAGTGAAATCCTTCAAAGAATAACAAATATTCACGGTATTAAGAAGTCGTGTAAGAATTAACGTTTCAGTTGCATGCGGAACTCTCTGTGTTTGCTAATCGTGAGGTAAAAGGAATTAGTAGTATTGTCAAAAAGACCAGTCAGTAGGTCGATATTATTTTCTATTGAAGACTCGTCCACATGTTCAGGTAAAACACGTTCTTGGACCTATTTTTGTATTTCTGCCGTAGAGTCTTTTTTACTGAGAGACTAAAAGAACATGATAAGCGATTTAAAAATTAGAGTCTGAGTAACAGAAATTTAACAATGTGTATACTTGTACATGCTGGACCCAAATAGGCATAAAGGGCTACTGCTTCATATGTGTGAGCTGGACCTCTCAATAGAATCTCTGGCTCCGGGCTTTGCCTTCTTTGTTTCCTGCTTTTTTTTCCCGTTTCAAAGATTATATGTGCGTATCTGGTACTAATATATCTACTTTAAATCGCACTTGTTGCGTGGTACTTATATTGAATAAAGGGTTATCAATGGTGTCTAATGTATTAGCCCGGTTTTACAAATACAGTAATTGCCGCTTGCTTGCTTTAACAATTTATTTATATTCCTTCTGACGACCTGCCAAACGTCTCGCTGTAATATCTTGTCTCTTTGTTTCATTATTTACTAAATTAATATTCTCAGCTCACCTGAGAACGAAGTGCCCATCATAAACTATAAGATTCGTTGAATTATTCCGTCGCCCCTCCGTCAGCCATAATAAGTTCGTGTAAACTATATCAACCTCATTTCTTATGCAACCATCTTATTGCCAATGTTTATGTCCTTAATATCGCGTCAAAATGCCTTCAGGCTTGATATCAATCCAATTTTACTGAAGCCATCTTCCTTGAACCATGAAAATGCTGTATTCAGTAATGGATTCAAATTAATTTTTAGAAAATAAAATTCCTAATTATGAGTATACACTCATTAAATATAATGGATTTGTTTGTCATGTTTGATGGGCTGAATGTTTACTTGAAATTGTGTGATCAGAAGTTCCTGACCGCACGTCGTAAAAGTAAGTTTTTTTTTTTTTTTTTTTGTTTTTTTTTGCGATGGAATTGCTCACTATATTTCCCTGGCTTCTGTATTTACGCTGTGCATGTTAAAATAGGGCTTTGTGTTGCTGATTCTTTTTGAACTCGTTATTTATAAATCCATTTGAAAAATGTATGCTTACATTATATATATACATGTATTTAACATGGATATCTTAGAAAATTAGGGAAAAAAATATCGCACACAGAGCAAGCGAAATGTTGCTTTAATCTGACATTTTACTAACATTTTGTAGGAGAACATTTCATATTTTATACATTGAATTAAATGTACAGTAACGATAGGGGATGTTTTTATTATTTTAGATGTGAATTATTGTTTAACTAAAGAAAATAAACGTATTGTCTATATAATCTCAATCAACTCCTTTCCCCTTTGTTGCAATGGGCTGTATGAGATAGTGGTTTATGTTCATTTTCTATTTTGACGAATATTTGTGCAAATGACTTAGCTGGTTTAGATATTTACCATACTTGTTGGCAATATTTGTGATGAAATATAATATTAAGATAATTTATTCAAGGATCCATGTATGATAAAAGGGCCCAAGTTTTGGTTACAGATAAAAAATGGAATTTTTTATGCTTGACTAAATAACAAATATAAGGGATTACGATAAGGTAGTTCAGAAATCTTTCATATGATCATTTTTTTCTGTGTGTGCGACATAAACATATGTCCTCGATCTTATCTGCTGACTGTTCTCTTTATTTGTCCTCATATATTATACGAGAAGGTTTCCCAACAGGAAGACAGTCTACAGAAACTTTGATGTCAATGTTGTATTTCTGGAAATCAAAATGAGGATCAATATTTTACGAACAGCAAGGCTTGTCCTAACTTCACATTTAAGCTACGTTTAGCACAAACGTTATGCTAAAATTAATGTTATTTGAAAAAAAATCTAAATAGTGCACGTTTCGCGAAATATATTGCTAGTAAATCTGAGTTTTTGTTTGCTCTATATATATTTCCTATTTAATTCTCTGATGGCTATGATAAGTAGTAGAAGTAATAGGAATGGTTGGTGTGAAGGTTATATTATTGTTGTTAATGCAGTTGTTGTTTGTGATAATGTATTACAGTAATTCTTCATTCAACGACACGACAGAGGTACTGGCATGATGAACCCGGTAACCATGGGGGTATGTTCTTTGAAATATTCGCTTCGAAAAATATTACCTTGCGTCATTTTTATACATAAACAATGTAAATAACTCCAATATATTTTATAGGTAAATATATGTTCGCAAATTACGCAAAGTCATAATTAAAATTAATGAAAAATATATTCCCAAATAAAAAAAAATCTTGTTCGCTGTATTCAATATATTTTCTTATACGTAATTTTTGTATACGCTTATAATTACAAAAATGAATAATAATAAACAAACGAATAATTGTAGCATCTTTTCAGCATCTGTAAATACTTTTCACAGGGAAATATGTGAAAAAAAATCAAGCCACCATTCCTATGCATAACAGATAGCGATAATTAACTGCGGAAGGCAATAAACTGTCGTCTGTTTGTTGTACTGTCAAAAATAAATTAACTTAAGCCGAGCCGATCTGCTTTAATATATGTATCACGGGATTTCAGAAAACATGTTATAACGTAGTTTTTGTTGTTTTGTTTTCACTGTATCCAAAATCGTTCTGACCGTGTGACCGTACATATAATAAAATACAGCTGAAGGTCGGGGAATTAATTTAATATATTTCCATTAAATATAACCGTGTCTGTGTGTACGTTGTAATAACTGTGTTCGTCATAAGTGAGCTCCACTGTATACCGTTTTCTTATATTTCACTTGGATAGAATTTTATCACACACAATATGAGCAAACTGTTGCTTTAAACGGTCATGTAATTAACGTTTAGTAGAAAAGTATTTGATTCTCTATGCATCAACCTGAAAGTATAGTAACGAAAGGGGAAAATCTTTGAGTTCATGATGAGAATTATTGTTAAATTTTAAAAGTTAATGTATGACGAATACGACCTCAGTCAACTTCTTAACCCTCATGTTGCAGTGAGCTGTATGAGGTCTTGGTTTATGTTCTATTTTATTAATTTAGGAATAGCTAAGCAAATACCTTAGCTGCTTTAAATATTTACCTTACTTGCTAGCAATATTTGTGATGATTTATAATATTTAGATAATTTTATTCAAGGATCCATGTATGGTAAAAGGGCCCCAGTTTTGGTTACAGATACACAATGGAATTCTTATGCTTGACTGGATAACAAATATAAGGTATTAAGATAATGTAGCGTCCGTGGTTTTGATCATCAAGAAATTTATTTGTGCTTGTTAATCTATCTTTGTTGATAAAGTGCAACAGTCTAAAAAATTGTGAGACTCAAACCTATGTCCCATGTCCTCTATCTGATCTGCTGACTGTTCTCTTTGTTTGTGTTGTTATATGATACGAGAATGTTTCCCAACAGAAAGAATGTCTTCATAAACTTTAAAATCAGCGTTGAATATCTGTTAAAGGAAGAATGGAAATCAAAATGAGGATCAATGTTTTACGAACAGCAAAGCTCATCGTAACTACACATTAAACACTACCTTTAGCACTATTTTTCTACTAAAATTAATGTTATTCGAAAGAAATCTAAATGGTGCATTTTTCACGAAATATATTGCTAGTAAGTCTGAGTTCATATTTCATATTTAATTCCCTGATGGCTGTGACAAGTAGAAGACGTAATAAGAATGATTGGGGTGATGGTTATATTATTGTTGTCAATGCAGTTGTTGATTATGATAATGTATTACAGTTATTCTTCATTCAATGACACGACAGAGGTACTGGTATAAAGATTTCCCCCCATTTGTCGTATGCTCTTTGAAATTTTCGCTTTTAAAATATTCAACTGATTTTTCATGCATCAGCTTTATACATACTTGATGTAAATAACTCTGCCGAAATACGTAAACATATGTTTGCATATAACGAACTTTTATGTTTGAAACAAATGCACAAATATATTCGCAAAATATTTGTTTGCTACATACAGTACATTTTCCTTGTCGTATCCGCTCATAATTACAAACTGACAAAATTCTATAGTTACGATAAGACCAGCATTATTTCATGATGTTATAAACTACATATCATTTTATTTGTTTCAAGAGTGCAAATCCATGGTAGCTGACGAAATTGAAATTCAGACCCAACTTGAATATTGTTCAGTCGAACTTCCGTTTGTTTGTCAAAAACAAGGTAAGTTGACTCTCAAAATCATTTTGATATTGCCAACGTTTCTTAGCCAAAGAGATGACTTTATTTTGTTTAATTATTAACGACTAAATGATACATATTATATACTACTTTCTATGTCGTAGGAGGAGAGCTTCATTTTAATCATACTTTACATGCACATATTCGTTATTAGTTTACTGCTACCTATGTTCTGTTGCCGCTAACAGTAGCTCACTTGTGCAGTCTAGTTTCTTGTTTGTATTTCTAACGCTACGTTATAAATGAAACTCATCGGACGGGAGCTAAACTGATCTTGTTGATGTATGTAGATATATTGGAAACGACAGAAAATGTCATCAATATTCAATTATGTTTTGACTCCATTGCACGGTCATATATTGATTTATGAGACTGCATTATAATATATTGACTCCAGGCGCGGAGTGTATTCACAGAGAAAAAGTTTTATTTTATTGGCGTAGAGCAATTCTATGAATTCAAACCAAACACCTCCGTCAAGTTTTAAACCTCAACTTCAGCTTATATTTGTAAACGTATTGTCAGGCCCTTGTGTTAGCAAAGCTAAGGTTTGAATTTCATACTAATATTGTGCATCATATATAATATATGCATATATATCTATATTTTATATGTCGTTATGGTGTATGGTCATTCATCTTGAGAATGAGTTCTCTTCAATGAAGAATTTCAAAATAATATACAGATTTTGGGTTAGTTTCATTCGACTTTCGCTAAACTCAAAACTGTAAAGTTATTACTTCAAAAATGAACAATGCACTACCCGATACGGTTGGTAAATGTGTGTATACCATAAAAGCGGTAAGACTGATCGCGATATTTATTTGTTTGTTTGTTTCTTAGATTTAATGTCCCACGCGAGAGTATTAAAGTCATTTGGAGACAATTTTTACTTAAGGCATATATAGTATTTTCACACTGCAGTATCGCGCTGTAGACATGTGGTATATTACCATACCAAGTCACATTATCCTGACAACGGGCCAACCAGTCCTGGAACTACTTTTATATGCTGATCGCAAAGCAAGGGAGTTATACCAGAACCATTTTTTACGCCTTTGGTATGTCACAGCCGGGATTCGAAACCACGACCTCCCGATTTCGGGGCGGACGCACGAACCTCTCGGCCACTGGGACCGGTCTCTCGCGATTTTTCACAAATTGTTTTGCTACATTTTCATTCATCTTCCTATAGTGCTTAGCTGAGTTCTTTATTTCGAGACATTGATATTAACAATTTTGTTTCTACGTGTGATAAATATTGTGTTAAAATCATAAATCATCACCTATCACATTTTTTAAAAGAAAACGTCTGTTTGATAACAACTTAATATATTTATTTACAGCTATAAGAAAATCGATACCCCAAATCGACACTACTGCATCGACCAGCACGACAGATCTACCCGCAGGTAGATCTTTTTCAAGTCATCTTATTTTCTAGATTTCTTGCAGTAATTTTAGGCAATGTTGCACATTTAAATGTCCTTTTGTACTAAGAATGCTGGTTCTTAATTTTTTATATATCTGCTTAAAAGTATTTTCATACATGCCTTTCTAATATAATTCTGCTAACATATGTATTTGCCAGTACATAAAACTATGAATCAAATTATATATGCATTAATTTACTGCTACTACGATGTTCTCAACATTACACAAATTATTTAAAACTATTTGAAAGCTCTGTTGCACGACGTTTATTCGGTGAATATACATAATTTAACTCTCCAACTCAATGGAAACAATATAGTATGATATATTTACTGTAAATGCTAACCTAAATGAAATAATCATGTTCGTAGAAATACATACATGTTTGTCATCCTATGATCTCAGCATATCATGGCAAGTAAAAAAAAAAAAAAAAAAAAAAAAACGATGTCTTTGTTTATTTTACGTTATACGTCAAACATTTTGCCATAAAAAGTAATTTAACTAGACTTACAAACTTTAAGCATAATAAAGGTAACATTTCAAAATGCCATATTTTTTCATATATAGAGATTATAATATAGGTAACTGGATTTTTTTAATAAAATGAATTCGTTAGGCTAAGATGCCATAAATGTTTTCATACTTTATTTTTCAGAAGCCGAAAATACCTGGGTGAAGGTCAACGAGATGTACTCATTTATGGTTATCGGTCTTGAGATGGTCACATGGGATGAAGCCAGAATGTACTGCAATGGTTACGGTGGCCATTTGTTAAGTGTAGTCACTCTGTCAGAACTTTCACTTGTTCTTGGTAAATTTTTCTTTTTTTTTTTTTGGTTTTCCTTACCATTTTTTTTTACTGACAGGGTAATTGTAATTGAACATCATATTGTTATTTTATAAAAAAAAATCATTCTTTCATTTGTCAGATTTAAACTGTATTGTTTTAAAATGTGTTTTTTAATGTGTTATTTACACATATTTATGTTTTAGAATATTTTTGAAAATAGAATCTTTATCAAAATATTAAGTACAATTTTTACTCTCACAGTCATATGAAATAAAGACATGCGCACACATAATCAAATATGTTCATTCATATGTTGTAAATTTTCACGTCAAAGAAAACACATTCACAATTCTGTATATTTTATAAAGACAATTCATAACTATTTTATACATGAACATTTTACATTAGTCTGTTATATGCTGTATGTTTAGTCACCACTAACTGTTGCTAACTTTTAAAAAAAATGCGAGTTGTTTCCATGTTTGCATGCAATACACTATGATTAGAAAAGGATGCAAACGATATATAAACGACAGAACAGAAAATCAAAACTAATTCCAACATAACTTATGATGTTCGATAGATGTACTGCATTTACGAACTTTTCCAAACGACCTTTGGATCGGTCTGAACTCAATCGAATCTGCCACTGGTTGGCATTGGACAGATGGAAGTCCGCTAGCCTTGTTCTACTGGTTTGATGGTGAGTTTACTGTTAACATGTATGCTTGTATATGATAGATACAATTTATGGTCCGTAAGCTGTATTAATGTCAGTGTTTCTTTGTTAAACAATAAATCGTTTTAGTATAAACAATTACATTAATTTGCTTTAGATTCGTGTCAAAATTGGAAAGTTTGACCTGTGCATGTTTAATAATAAAGGTGAAAATGCTGGTGAACACCGTCATCAACATGGCAACCGTCGTCAATATCATC
>JAIFHC010000481.1:0-50000 GCA_021229015.1 Solen grandis
TTATTACGTCTTTGTCTTAGCTTTATTGTTGTAGTACCCGCCATTGTTTTGTCTTTCTAGAGGTTGCAACAACTTCACAGATTTTTCGTAAAATTATTTCCAGAATGTTTTTCTTACACTTCACCGATTTCCTTCTAACAAATTAGAAAAATAAATTTGATTTTAATAATTCAAATTATAGCCACTAATACTTTTTTTTGTGACTTAATTGTTTAAGTTACTTCCAGCGTTTAGAATGTATAGACAGATAGGTCCAGGGGTACGATTTCACTAGGGTCCCATTAGTCTAGGTTCCGAAATGGTTTGGGTCCGATACGTGCAGAAAGCAGTGTCAGAGATGATGCGTTTGTGTAAACGGTAAACGAAAAACGATGCAAACGGTGAACGGTTCGAAAATAAACGAAGTTGAAATGCAAATGCGTTTGTAATCGTTTATAGATGCATTCAGCGTTTATATCCAGCGTTTATCGTTTAGAAACGTAAACGAAAAACGCAAATGAAACGATTTGCAAACGCAAATGAAACGATGTTCAAACGCAAACGGAACGCAGATTTGGTGTACTTGAACGGATTACGGTCTGTAGTAAGAAAAAAAAATGTCTACGATCCCTGGACCACGAAAACAACAAAAACGTTTATTTTTGACGTCTGAAATATTAACTAGGGAAATCGTCGTTAGCTGTGGCGTTGTTTCGTTTGGTTGAACTCAGCAGTGGTAATATCTATATTGACAATGAGGACATTGCCGACTTCAACGTGAGGGACGTGCGGGCAAGATTGTCAACAATACCTCAAGATCCAACACTCTTTAAAGGCACCATGAGGTAATCAAAGCGCTGTTAGAGTTTGTTATCTCACTAAGACAATGTTAAAATAATAAGTTTATCAATGTAATGCCACTTGCTATTTGTATTAATTTGTAAACTAAAATACAAATACTGCCCGCATTACATATGTTCATTCTGTTGTTTATTTCTTTAACTTTGAATGAAAGTACACAAAAGTCTCTGTCTGCAAGGTATAATTTTGTTTTAATTTATTCATAGGTACAACGTGGACCCATTTTCCTCCTATTCTGATGAAGAAATTTGGTCTGTATTGGAGAAAGTTCATCTTAAGGAAAAGGTAGTTAAATCTGTTTCATATATTTTAAACAATATTTAATAAAACATAATATTATTATAATAATATTGAATAAACAATTACATGTATGTAGCATTAATGTTTTTGATATTGTTTCATGAGTAAATGACACACACACATAATATATATTCCCTTTTTAAAAATGTATTCGGAAAACCCTTTATTAAGATTAGCGAAAGAAAAACACATTATTATAAGATTCAAAACAGCACAAATTGCTTAAAATACTCTACAAGGATTATAATTATGTTGAAACGACCTCCAGATTATAACGTTTTGTCACGACGTGACAACAGTCCGACGTTACTAATGTCAATTTTACTATTGATAAGCCGCATGGCGAAAGCACTTTAGTATTTTTTTTTGTTTTTATTATAAGATGTAAGATACTAAATACGTGTCTAGTCATAAACTTCCCGATATTTTTTCTTGTACCGGGACGGAAATTCTTGACGATTACCAAACCTCCTTTCCGTATATATATATATTCTTCGTTTCGCACTTGAACAGGTTTCTGGATTGGATTATAATCTTCATGCTAACATAGAGGATGGCGGTGAGAACTTTTCAGTTGGTGAGATGCAGCTTGTATGTTTAGCAAGAGCATTGTTGCGTAGATCGAAGGTATATATATAAAATATTTATCATTTGTCAAGCATATTGCATGGGGAATAAATAATTAATTTAAAATGAAATATAAAGAGAACAATACACATATAAGATTCTATCAAGTACAAAATATGTCCAAAGAACGGCGAAGTGAATAAAAAACACCACCTTTCTCCCTTAATCAGAAGTATTTATGTGTACTCATAAACATTCATGCATACTATTTCATAACTGCCATAGATTTTGTTTCTGGACGAGGCGACGGCAAATACAGATACCGCAACCGACACCATGATTCAACAGACAATCAGGGAATGTTTCTCCGACTGTACCGTCATCACTATTGCCCATCGCCTTAATACGGTCATCAACAGTGACAGAATCATCGTCATGGACGCTGGACAGGTGTGATGTTGTTTTTAAATCAAGATGCATATATGTGCCCTCTTCTAAGACAAATTGGTGAAACAATTGGACGTCGTAGAATAAAATGATTGAACACATAACAAGGACTCTGCAGCATCCAGTATATATCTCTGTTACAACCCATTTTGTAATAAAATGCAATATGTAATAACTTTATTACAATGCAGGTTACATCTGTATCAATTTTAATGATTTTTCTTTGTAATAAAGTCGGAATTTATATATAACAACTTAAATTCGCTAAATACATAGATTTGATGATCAGGGAAGACTGATTAAGGGGTCATTATTTTTCTCATACACTTTAAAATGAAATAACTTTATTACAAAGCGGGTTACAAATGCATTATCGTCCTATGGAGACTGTTCGTGCAACTCATGTATTTGATTGAGTACAGATTGATTTAATAAATGTGTAAGCTGTTTAAATTAGATATGAAACCCTCAGATACGATCTGATATTCGTATACGCGTTTTCAAGTTACAGTGAAACCTCTTACAACGGCTTTCGTTATAACAACATCCTCTTTAAAACAGCAGTAGTCTTGAAATTTAAAGTGCATAATCTTTCTATGTCTCTATTCTTATTAATGACAATGTCTTTATAACAGCAAAATTCGCTGAAATAAACACCGCTATTATAAAGAGAATTCATTGTACTTGTATTCTTGACCATTGAAGAATAAATCTGCTGAAAATGTAGCGACAGCCTTTGAATATATTTTCACAGAGCACGGTTGGCCAAAAATAATGACAAAAATGGCAATGAGACATTAGCAAATAATTTAAGGGGACCATTTATTAGCTTATCGAGAAAGAACAACGTAATAAATTGTGAAAGGCCTCCCTAACAACTCTCAAAGTCAGGGTAAGATTGAAAGGCAAAACAAAATTCCATTAACAAAATTGAACTATGACAGAATGCAAAGTGGTCGTCGTAGGCATAATTTTGCTGAAAGATTGTCAAAGATTTGTTCGGTAATAAACGAATAACCGAAAGAGATCCTGGGGTATTCCTCTAGAATTTCCGTTTACTTCGGGCGAGTTGATGAGATTAGTGCCGATACAATGCGAGACAAAGCTACATCTGATCATGCCTGCATCAGAACACAACACCAAGACATGAACAAGAAATCGTGCGCCGTCTACAAGAAAGTCCATTAGATATTGATCGGGTATCCCTTTGGGAATCGTGTCTCTTATAAGCAATTCATACTTTGTGAGAAAACTGAAAAAAGGAACAAAAGAAATCTCGCAAGATATAAAGTTGCATACAGAACAAAGATAGAGAAAAATGGGTAAATGTGGAGTAAATTACAAGCAGAACACTTGAAGGAGAAAAACAGAAAAAAAATTGATGCATCTAAATTGTTCTAGAAAATTCAAAGGCGTTGGCGCCACAAGGAGAAATACTTTATTACAATGAACAGTGACACTGAAGCAGAGGACATATCCGCGACCGAAGATACGTATACTGAAACTACATACTAAAAGATCCTTTTGTTGAGATAATAACAATATCATTGCAAAGGACCCAAGAGGCATTGGTAACTGCTAGTTTAAAAGCATTAGTGATCAACTTCAAAGCTTTGGCCTTTTCTTATCTGAAGGAGATCTGAAAAACATATTAAACATCGAAACCATTATAAAGACTTTGTGTTGTTATCCGAGTTGAACATTATGTAAAGATGATGGCCAAAGAATCTGTATTTTGTGAGAACCTGACACTACTTGCACTTGCACGTTAACTGAACTGCCAGATTCTCATCATAAACTCAATGGGAAATCAATTGTCTAATTTCACATGATGACAAGTATTATAATTAACTGAATAATTTTGTCCCGGGACTCTATCCTGAAATTTATTACGTACTTCTTTGTGTGTCAAACGTGTCATGTCACAACAGTACTGTAATTGGTACTGCCTCGAATAATCCTTAGGATGACAATACTAACGAAGAGCATGGAAACACTGATGAAAATATTTACAGCGGAAAAGACTACAGCGATAGTGAGCAGCTGTCGAAAAGGGAAAACTGTAATGAACTGATGGATCAGTTTCAGATAGTGCCGTGCCAAATGAAGCCGGTGTCAATGAGGTTTTTGTACACGCAGAAGGTCCGTTCTTGCAAGAACTAGTGGTTAGAAGGATAAATGAAATGAGTATTGCTATGCATCCAACAATGCGTAACACACTGCCGAGAGTTTCAATATTCTTTGAAACTGTAGTTCAGTGGATTCCCACAAATTTATATCAGACCTTCAGATTGTAAGTTAAGCCAGACTTAAGCGTATGCATGGGACCATAGTGGTCTAATGCTGAAAAACAAAATACATAATACATTGGAGCATAAAAAGAACGGAATTTCCACTTGAGATAAATCCTTTATGGTGCTGACGTTTGAATATTTACCCAACTCTATTTACAGTTTGCTGTTCAGCATTGTTACATGTCTGTGACAAATTGTCTTGACTATTGTGTACAAATCAAAAGGGCTACAAACAGAAATAGAAACTAGTTAGTTAAACTTACTTAAGTGTGGACTTTAAAGGAATTACGTATTTGATTATGTTGACTAGTCTGGAGATTCCATTTATTGTCGGCGGTTGTGTTGTATAAGACATTAATTATGGTAAATTGAACCACCGACGAAAGCACAATTATTACAAATCAGTAAAGCAAACTAACTAGATATTGATTCAATGGCACCGTTAAATTGTTAAGTTTGAATTTCGTGAGATACAAGTACTAAAAACAAAATCACAAAAACAGAAAAAAATAAATAACTTCTGCCAAATACATGTTGTACACAATATCACAAAACGACAACAACAACAAAAACAACAACAAAAAGCAAAACAAACACAATAACTTAGTGTTCAAATACAGTAAGCGTTAAAATTGTGTAAAAATTTTTAAAAAAGACAATAAAGACAAAGTAAAAAAAGGGGAAAAAAGAAAAGAAAAAACTATATAAAAAACTTCCACATGGTTATCGACCTTTGCATTGTTAGCAGGTTTGCTGCTAACGGATAACCATTTGTTGTGGACAGTTTAGTACTCATTACCATTATCAATGTGATGTTACTAACCTTTCACTCAATAGATAGAATGATTTAGTGACAAAATGTCACTTAGATAATTTGTCATCGCATCCATGACCTCTTAGTTTTAATTGATCATTGAATCAATTTTCCTACATTTTGCAAAAAACCGGTTGTGCAGAAAATTTATTACAGTTGATGGAAATTCATCTCGCTTTGTAATAAAGTTATCATATTTTGAATTTGTTTAAACTATGATAGTGTATGAGAAAAATTCAGACCCTGGAAGTCTTCTTTGATCCTCATATTAACGTATTCAGCTATTTCAAGTTTTTTACATTTTGAAACTTTATTACAAAACGGGTTGTACAGAAAATTTAGCACAACTAATGCATTTGTTACCCGCTTTGTAATAAAATTATAACATTTTGAAACGTTTGCAATCTTTGATAGTGTATGAGAAAAATACAGACAAAGTACCGCTTAAACATTCATTTTTGATCACAAAATCAACATGTTTTAATACATTTTGCAATATTATTATTTTGAAAATTATTACAATTGGTGCAATTGAAACCCGCTTTACAATAAAAGTTATTATATTTTTAAACTTTACTACAAAACGGGTTGTAACATTTTATTCAATTTGAATTAATTAAATTTAGAAAGAACAATGTAAGTAATATGGTAATTTGTATCTTGTATTTTTCAGGTGGTTGAAAGCGGACCTCCAAACGAATTATTATCAGATAATAATTCAGTTTTAAAGGGCATGGTAGTGGCACAATTATTGAAAGAAACTCAGCCTGATGGTCCGTCCCCGAGATGAAGCACACAAGTAAAAACAGAGAAAAGATGTATTTTCCATACTTAAACAAATGTTTACATATGAGAATATATAGACAATTAAGTTGTATGTTATTATCAAATAATAAAGACGAATAGAAATAATAAGTTTATCATTTGCGTAGGAAATTTTTAAGTTACATGTATATTCAAATATGTTATGTTCACATATGAGACTTGTGTATTTTGCATAGCGCATATAAAAAAAGATATTTCATTACTAATTTTTTTTTAATGCTCTATGTTTAAATATATAAAATAAATAAAAAAATATTTTGTATGACTGGCCTCTTTAAATAGTAATTTTACAAATATTGAAAGTTGAATCAATTGACAGTTCGCATTTTTTTTTAAAAATGTTACTTTAAAATACAGAAACGGTAAGTTCAACTAAGTATTGCAACTCGAATGCCTTTTCCTAAAAAATGATTTTCAAATCTCTAATTCTTTTTGGCAAATGAATTATTTCCCCCAGCAAAGGAAAAATAATGTATCGGGCTTTTAAGGTTTGTTATTAAGATTTAATCAATAAAACCATCTAGCCTGAAAAATGTGATTTTTATCCGTTTTCTATAACATTTAGAATAAAGCGTTTAAAATATATCTTCAAAAATATCAGTTTATACTTGTTTTTATTTACTCAAGTACAAACTAGTTCTTCGTAAAATGTCCTGTAAAATCTTGCAATCTGTAAATTACGGAATTCTGTTAGGACCATCTACATATTCGCCTATGAATGGAAGAATCTTAAACACGAAACATGAAATTGCGAGGGTATGATGACGAAAACACGAAACCACGATGATGATAAGCGATAAATTTCGTCATCGTTCTTTCATGCGCAGTGCCAAAACTAAGTAATTTAAAGATAGGCTGTGCCTACAATGAACTATCCGTCTTTTTTATTTTATCTGTTCTTAGACCTACACACTTACTGAATAAACAGATAATTATGTTTTTACGGCTTATTAGACATCATTAACAGAGTTCGGAAAGTGGGGTTTGGAAGCGGACATCGGTCTTTAATTGATGGCTCTTCCAAAATTAAATTACATTCAATTTGAATTTTGCATGGCTTACAAATAAATGTATGGCTTAAGCTTTGATAGGATAAACTGCGTCGCGATTTTATTCATGGTTACAAGCAAGCAGTTTGTGTGTGTGGTTTTATTTGTTTGTTTGTTTATTTATTTAGTGTACTCTCTCTCTCTCTCTCTCTCTCTCAATGATGATTCAAATATACTTTCACGAATAATTTTAAAATGAAAATTGTAAGCGACGTTATACGTCTTGGTCTATGTCACCGAGAGGAAGTAACCACGACCTTATGAACGTATTCGACTGCGTGTTTTGTTGACTAACATTTTTTTCGTTACACAAAAATTTTCATTCGACTGGTGGAGTGTTGAGATTGTGACGTCAGAGCGATAATCACTTACACAACGAAGAAAATCTCCCTTAATTATCTCCAAATTATTTTCAGGATTAAAAATAATATACATAAGCGATATTTAAAAAGAATATTTACTTATTCAAACAACACATCGTATATTTTTGCTAAACAGAACTTATTAAGTTCTTAATTTAACAATTTAGCATTTTCCGTTTTAGAGAACTTGCAAACTTTCTGTGTAGAGATTATGAAATAAAAATACAATAATGTCACTTGTTTTTAGATAAATGTCATGCACGGCCAATTTTATCATTTAGCTTGATTAGTTAGGGTTCCCTGTAACAACAACAACAAAAAAAAAAAAAATATTTCACATCTTTATGTTTTTAGCTTCTTTGTAAAAATGGTTATTGGTATATTGACATCAATGCAAATATCGATTCAGCTGAATAACTTTTTTCTTTGCGAACCTTTTATTCCCAACGGAAAGTCCCAGTCGTATAGGCCCTATATTGTTTGTTCAAATTCATATTTTGTTACATGATGTGAAAATAAAAATGTTGTGTATATTAGTTCAAATGCAGTGTTTGTGACCCCATGTTTATATAGTACTGGACAGGTAATTGGGTGTGATTTTAAGGACGGTGCAAGGCCAAGCAAATAAGAAAATAGTTTCTTTGTTAAATATTTCATTTAATGTAAAATAATTTAAATAATTGAAACTGCTTATAACAAACTAAAGATTATTTCCAGGCGTTCTTTATTGGAAGAATTCTTTCAATTTGATATATGGTTTTACGTTGTAATGACCAATGTATTGTAAACGTACTTTACATGAAAGTGATAGACTAGTTTTCAATAACACCACGAGAGAGCAGATACTTTGGTGAGGGAAGGGTATCACTGAAAACTGCAGGAATTGAAGAAAAAATAATTTAATCTTAACATTATACGTAAAAGTATATTTGCGAGAGAGAGAGAGAGAGAGAGAGAGAGCGAATACTTATAATAAATACTTGCTAGTAACAATATAGATCACAACGCAAATTTACCCTGTCAAAGGGGAAACGATACAATTAAATGTTTTAAAGACATGCAAAAATCAAGGTAGCAATATAATTATTCTTTCTTTGAGCTAAATAAACATGTTTGGTGAATATATCTATTTTAATTATTATATATGATGCCTATTTATTTTATGTTCTGGGTCTAGATATTTAACGTTATGATATTAATTTCTATTATCTATACAGTAGGAGTTCCACGGAACCATTTTACGTGCACACACCTCATCACCTTCGCACGAATCTACCTCTGATTTTCAGGAAATAGGCCGCGACTAATTCTACATACGGTTTAGTACCTCTACATACGGTTTAGAAAGACCGCTGGCTCCACCTAGAGGTGTCGCTACGTGATCAAAACAATCATCATTCATAAAACAAAATAGCAGACGAATATCTAGCATTAGTCGAGTCTTTCAATTCATTATTTATGCTATAAAACAGTTTTTAGCGGATATAGTGTGATAAGCATAAGCGTGATGGTTAAAAGTCGGTAAAATAGAAAGAATATTTTTACAAACACTGTCTACTTTTAGTTCAAAGTTCAACAAAAATAATACTAAAGAATTAAATAATGTGGTACCGGCAAATGTCATATAAAAGACACATATATATATATATATATATATATATATATATATATATATATATACTGGCCCTTAAATGTACATTGTCGACATAACTACTTATTCAAAACTGTATCAGAGTATGTGGCGTGCATTTTTAAATAGTTCTTTTTAAAACGACCAATGATAAATTGATTCAATTCTTACACAGGAGGAAGCCTTCCAGCAGGCTTGCGGTAGGTCGGTGGTTCTACCCGGATGCCTCCGTGCATTCGGGGTCTTCCTCCACCTGTAATTAGCTGAACGTCGCTATATGACTGAAATACTGTCGAATCGACGGTAAACTCAAATAGTCAAGTCTAGTTTGACTGAAATACTGTCGAATCGACGGTAAACTCAAATAGTCAAGTCTAGTTTTACACAGGAAGAAGTTTCAAAAGACAAATATCGTAAGATTTACATTATATAGACTTAACATGTAACACGCTGTAAATGCTCCCTTAAATTCCTTCGAATCAACTAGTCGCTGTTGTAACTACTGCTCCACAAATAGATAATGTATTACAGAAACTTTGCCGAATAAGGAATTAATGCCAACACATTCATAAAAATTCATTAGAAAATGAATACGCCGTTTCAGAATACTTTGTTTAGTGTGATGTGTCAAATATCGAAATTAAATGGCTATTTTATGGTATTGATTCACAGGCAACAACTGACCAATTGAAACTAACCAAAGAAATCTAATCACCTCTGGAATTGCGTCTATTCACTGACTGAGCCATTAGTCTGTGATTGTTACAATGCTTGACGACATCACAAAGACTAAAAACACAATGGCAGCAAGCATAAACACAATGGCAGCAAGCATCCAACCCCACCAGCTTTAATAAATGCCTTGAAAGTACGGAATGAAATTGCACCGACTCCCGTCTCTTCTTAAACAACAAGTCTTCCTTTACAATAGAATAAAATCATGATCAGAAAACCCGTGACACTCTAAACAAAAAAAGACGTATTAAAGAAAACTAATAAATAGTAACACCATAATATCCCTTTACGACTTTTAATATATTTAGAATGGTATAGGGAATACAGAATTTTAAAATAAGTTAACCTTTTTCGGTTAATTGAACATCTTTCTCCGTGAACCCTGTTGTGTCACCTAAAAAATTCTTAGAGTTGGTAATCGTGACATCTTTAGAATTAACAAAAATATCAGTTTAGAACAACACCCTTTACATGTCGTTTAACGGTAAGTTATGATCTTGTATTATACATTTTGAAATTTCAAGACTTGATGTAAAATGGCGTTTGCTAATTGACTTGACGCCAAAATAGGTATAGCCACGCCCTGAATGTTTGCCGGGGTTGAATTAAGGTGATTATTGAAAGCAAGATTAACGTGCATTTGTTTCTCGGAGGATGGTACAGCTTTGCACTGGTAAAACCGATATGCATATTTTCGTGGCGTTTTGGCGTCGTGTTAATTCACCCAGTAGTGCATTAGAGTTTTAAGTATGAAATTATATATTAAATTAAAAAAAAAACATGAATAAGATTTGATCAAGATACAGACACATATTTATAATTTGCAAATAAAGTGATCGAACTAGAATTGCTGGATTCCTCAAAAGTTCTACTAAATATTTCTGTATACAAATTACTGCTGGCTTAAAGTTCTTCATCCCTTCCACTAACTGAAGTTAATATCATAAGACATATATGTCACGAAATAGATTAACATTCTTTATATGATAATATTACATACATGCACACAATTTATTTCATTTGTTTAAATTGTAATTGTTTTTCTTCATTTCTACGTACTCGTATTTTACAAAAATAATGTACAGAGCATGGGGAGAAGCCGCAATAAGTCCTAAATAAACCTGATGGATCGATAAGAATTCATATTGTAATTTGTTTTTATGAATAGAATAATGTATTTTTAATTAACGATACATTCATTAACATGCAAATTATTTATATAAGCATAATATATTTTATCGTTCAGATGAGTTTACTTAAAGTTATATTAAGACCATCTAAGACATAATTATTAAACAGAAAAATGTACATTAATTTTGTAAAACACACTTATAATGACGTGCAACGCTATTTCTTAAAAAAAAAATACATGCATTTGATCCATATTAATTTTCTCAGCTATTTTGTTACGATTGCAGTTTGGTTTAACATTAACACGGTACATAACCATATCGGCGGGCTCTCTGCGGAAATAGCTATATCGGCAGGCTCTCTGCGTTCGCACCGGTCATTCTCTGCCATTAAAACTAGCAAACGGTGGGGGCAAGGGAAAGAAACAGACCAATGGTCACTTTTCAAAGTTGAGTTGCTCAATATTAAGTATTGCATGGAATATTAGAGTATTTTGGCTATGTAAATGCGTTTAATTTTTTCAACTATCATCGACTGCGACCGGTAGCATGTTTACATCCGGTTCTAATCCGCAACACTGTATCACATTCCAATATCTATTATATACATGAAAGCAGAATCCATTTTTTTCCTTTGATTGAAAACAAAATTGCTTCATAACCCCTTCAAAATGAGAATGAATTATTTTTATGCCATAAATTTTCGATTACATTAGATTTGTATATATATATATCTCTCACAGGAAATGTATGGAAACTCCGTGGCTGAGTGTACATAGTCGCTTACTTAATATCACTTTTGCACTCGGCGCCGTGGGTTCGAGTCCATGTCTGATCACTTGGGTACTTGGATATTCTATATGTGGAAATTTTGCAACTGGCTCGAGATAGGTCAGTGGTGCTTCCAAATTATCACATAGAATGTATTTCATTCATAAACATTTAAATAACTTCAATATAAATCTATATCATTCCCTTTTATATCTCGTAGAAAAAAAACAGAACTGATACCTTTTTCTCGTTTAACTCTTTGCCAAAAAGTATATTTTACCTCTAAGAACCGTTTAATATCCATGCCTGTTGAGGAACATTACCAATGTTTCCACAAACGGCAAAGTGTCCACATCTCAGCCACATCTGATGGAAACTTTATTATAAATAAACTTCCAACTATATTATCATGTTCGTCTCTTCTGAATGGCTTGCATTATATCCGCAATAATCTCTTTCTCTCTCTCTCTCTCTCTCTCTCTGTATAGCCAATAGTTTATGGCGTGCTAATTTATTCACTAGTCAAAATTCAAATTTGAATAAAAACATGCCTGCAGATTGTCTTTAAACTGAATGCTAAAATCTTACATAAACGTCCTAGTGCTGCTGATATCAAAGACGACTTTTCTGCTCTACCAAACCACAAATGCCAGTCAACATAAGAATTGCATATAAGTATTATTATTACTGTTAACGGTTAACATTTTGTTGAATCCTATCTGTTTTATGCATTTAATTGTATATTTTTGAGTGCAGATTATGCCAAAATGGATGTGACTTGCGAAATGCAGAGACGATTCTAAATACAAACATATATACATGTACATATAACAGGCAGTTGTATGAAAAAGAAGATAAATACTTATAAAGCGCACAATGTCGTTTAAGTGCCTTCACCATGTAATCATACCAGACTTATCTAAGAAATTTTGGTCAGATGCCTGATTCATGATAACAACTTCTCTGCCATATTTGAAGCTGTTAAGGCTCTCTTGGCGGTGACATGGTGTTTAAAGATTTAAACACGATTTCAATCGATAGGTAAATAACTCTCACCTGGATTCCAAAGCGCAGAGTTTACGAGGCGACGATGAAGAAACCCCACCAGCCAATCAGAAAGTAACAATACGATGCACAAGTAATTACAAACTCAGGGAACACGAACAAGTACACAAGCATTTCTGAGGCCACGAAACCCTTATTTGCATCCACACTAAATATATTCATAACGTAAAAAAGGGTAAAAAAGTTCATTATTAAATTATTTATTATTTAAACTAATAATTAAGAAAACTTACTTTTTAAAATGCCAAAACATTGTTTTTAATTTTTATTAAACAAAACTAAGGACATTATTTGAACAATTCACAAAGAACAACTGTTACTCAATTTAATCTTATTTGGTTGCTAGCGAATAAAAACATTATTTCGTATTTAGTTTTAGGATAAGCAGTTCATATCATTACTAAATTGAACCCACAAACGTACGAATGCATAGTTTCCGACATATACGTGAAATGGAAAGGATTTCCGTGGTTCGAGAAAGACACTACCCATACTGTATAAATATATCGCAACAGCTTTTTTCTGTCTTATGGTAAGTATTGTGAATAGCCGTGCTGATGATGAGAAGACAGGGTTCACCTTTAATATTCGTGCCTAAGACGGCTGAATTTACTGTATCTACATATCTGCCTGATACAACCGAATGTAAACATGTATCGGATTGCATTGGTTTCTGACAAACAAGGTCTATTTTTTGGTAAATACTACTTCCCTTATAATCATAAAATTTAAAGGATGAGTGTTTAACATGCATGAAAAAAATGTCATTCTCTCTCTCTCTCTCTCTGACATATATACACATACGTGTGACTTGTGAATTAAGACGTAACAAATAGTACCAGATGCACCCTTGTATGACACTCGACAAAATGGGGTTTCTATGGGAACTAAGTACTGGTTCTACCCAGGAACGTCTCTTCCGTGTATCGGTGCTATAAACCTGGACGTAAATGAACCAAGGGGGTGTATTCACAAAATGAGCTAGTATATCACGCCTGGACACCATTGTTTCCACCACTGTCTCCTCCGATGGTGCCTCTTCAGCAGAAAAAACATGGCCCCATTCGTGGGCTATCCTTGAACGCAAACTTAAAAGACATGGCCATAATAATCAGAAAATGATTGCTTGCCATTACTATAAAAGAAGAAGAAAAGAAGAAGAAGAAGAAGAAACACCGACATCCCACAATCCAGTTGAAAGACTTTCTCACATGAAAAAATGGGTTGCTTAAAGCCGTGAACGAGAGGGTAAAGTCGCTGACTTTAACTCTCACTCAGCCCCTCACAGCGTGGGATCGAATCCTGGTTAATGGTGGAAGTAGGCGAGCAGAGGATAAGTGAATAAGACATATATAATATGTCTTACTTAGATGACTTGACTTTTTGAGTTTACCGTCGCTTCGACAGTATTTCAGTCATATAGCGACGTCCAGCTAATTACAGGTGGAGGAAGACTCCGAATGCAATGAGGTATCATGGTAGAAAAACATGATCGAGAAGTTTGCAGTCCAGCAGCTTGGAAGAGTTAAATTAGCAACCCAGCAGCCTGGTAACGTATATTTAGCGGTCTGGCAGAGTAAAGCGAAGCGATAAGCGAAATTGCAAATAAAACACCCAAATATATTTTCTTAAAATACTAGTAGAAATGTTTTGACATTTATCTAAGAATTCGAAAAAAAAAGCATTTTTCCACAAGTCATCGATCAAATCTCTTTGTCGACTCAAAAAGGTAAATTAACAAGTGTGGTAAAGACGTTGGGTATTTATTTTTTGATTGTCTCCCTTGTATAGTGTATTTTTGTCATGTTAGGACAAAGATCACTTTCTACAAAATCATCAACAACAAAAAACACGAGTGCAAAGTAACTTATTAAATAGGCCATTTCACCTGGAGTTCGGAAATACTCAGTATAATTTGCTGATTTAAATTTACCAATCAGTGACTGGGAAAAAAAGCATGTGTATGAGCGCGTTCGGAAATTACACTCGGGTCAACTCGGGATTACCCAAGTGATAACTTGTCAAAACAAAGGTAAGACAAGTGATGTTTCCCGGGTTAACTTTTCTTACCCTGCCCCGTGAGCACGGTAAAGCGGGTGATATTATCCGAAACATGTTACACTTGTAGTTTAGACCCAACATGAACTAGTATATAATGTTCTGTTACGATTTACACAAGCTCTAGTGTTTATATAATTAATGGTCAAAGAAACACAACTTGTTTAGCTTATTAGGCATGGGTCTGAGATTTTTGATTTGATCTCACTTAGGAATCCTCGTGTTTCTTGGAAGTGCTCCATATCAATTGGAATTGTTCGGATTTTATTGTCAATGGCCAATAAGGAGGCACGTTTTCGTTTGCGCACCGCAAAGTTAGAGATAATTATGGTCCCCCATGTTCTGTAAGTTATAATTATGCTTTCTCATGTTAAAACATGTATTTATGCAAGTGTCTGTATAATTCTCTTCATTTGTCATAAGCGCCTGTTTGAGTTATTGGCTTTATTCGGGTTCGCGCGCTTTGTGCGGACATTTCTATATTTAGAGTATTGGAACTCCCTTGAGACATCGGTGACGTCATTTGGCTATTATTAATTGTTTAAGGTGTATCCTCGTAACCTACATGTTTATATCCAAGTCAGGTATATGAGCACTCATCCGTATTGCATCACACTGTTATTGCAGTGCATTTATGTTATTCATTTGATTGTTTTCTAATGTTTTTATTGCTAGGTGAACATTTTATGGAGTTCATACAACTTCATAAAGTTTCGTATTAATTAGAAAGTGACAGATCAGATTTTTGATGAATATTCTTGAATTATTAAGAATTCATATTGCTAAGGAATAATTGAAATCTTTTGATATGCTCATAGTTTGCATATTGTTTAATTCCATAATTATCATGTGAATTTCAATTGGGATACAGTCATGGTCTGTTATGGTTTTAGCAACATCCAGTTCTAAAGTCCTAGCACTAGCATTAACTATTTCACACTCATCAGCACTCTCCTTTGTACTGGCTCTTCTAAAGAATTGCGAGAATTCATCAATCACAACTGTATACTTATTTCTTGCACTCTTAAGATTTTCAATAAATGATTTAACCTCTGATGTGTTTTTATTGTCTATGTCTCTTTTCTTTGAAATAAGGTCCTTCAAAATCCCTTCAGCAGTTTGAACTTTCTGCAATAATTTCGCTCTCTGATCCTGGAATAGTTCTTCCCCTTTAGGCGTTAGGGTCCTTTCTCGTCTTCCGCCCATGCCTATATTCGAATCAACGAGGTCCATGCTGGGTTGATAGCTGGTACAGCTGTCCTGTGTCCAATGGCTGTTTTCACTATGCTGCCTTACGAGGTTCAACTTAACCAGCAGATAGCTTTAACCATAACGGTGAAAACCTGAAATTAACAAACCATTGATGTACCCTTTACCAATACATTTTTCCAAAAACTCTAAATAGATCCAGATCTGGTTCTTCTATGGTATACCGAGTAATATCAACTTACCCAAAACATGTCAAAGCCCCAAAACTAATAACGCAGCTAAAATTACTAAGTCTAAATTGATCTGGATCCATACATTGTCCTTATCAAATCAAATACATATAAAATAATTAAATTCTATACTGTTAACCTTTTACAATATAAACTAAGTCATAAACAGTGATATTACAAATTAATAATACTATATTCATAAGGAGACCGTACACGACAGACCATTACAGACCATGCGTATGTCAGATTATAAGTAGACCTTGCATATGTCAGACCATAACAGACCATGACTGTATCCCAATTGAAATTCACATGATAATTATGGAATTAAACAATATGCAAACTATGAGCATATCAAAAGATTTCAATTATTCCTTAGCAATATGAATTCTTAATAATTCAAGAATATTCATCAAAAATCTGATCTGTCACTTTCTAATTAATACGAAACTTTATGAAGTTGTATGAACTCCATAAAATGTTCACCTAGCAATAAAAACATTAGAAAACAATCAAATGAATAACATAAATGCACTGCAATAACAGTGTTATGCAATACGGATGAGTGCTCATATACCTGACTTGGATATAAACATGTAGGTTACGAGGATACACCTTAAACAATTAATAATAGCCAAATGACGTCACCGATGTCTCAAGGGAGTTCCAATACTCTAAATATAGAAATGTCCGCACAAAGCGCGCGAACCCGAATAAAGCCAATAACTCAAACAGGCGCTTATGACAAATGAAGAGAATTATACAGACACTTGCATAAATACATGTTTTAACATGAGAAAGCAAAATTATAACTTACAGAACATGGGGGACCATAATTATCTCTAACTTTGCGGTGCGCTAACGAAAACGTGCCTCCTTACTGTCCATTGACAATAAAATCCGAACAATTCCAATTGATATGGAGCACTTCCAAGAAACACGAGGATTCCTAAGTGAGATCAAATCAACAATCTCAGACCCATGCCTAATAAGCTAAACAAGTCGTGTCTCTTTGACCATTAATTATATAAACACTACATCTTGTGTAGATCGTAACAGAACATTATATACTAGGTCATGTTGGGTCTAAACTACAAGTGTAACATGTTTCGGATAATATCACCCGCTTTACCTTGCTCACGTTGCAGGGTAAGAAAAGTTAACCCCGGAATCATCACTTGTCTTACCTTTGTTTTGACAAGTTATCACTTGGGTAATCCCGAGTTGACCCGAGTGTAATTTCCGAACGCGCTCATACACATGCTTTTTTTCCCAGTCACTGATTGGTAAATTTAAATCAGCAAATTATACCGAGTATTTCCGAACTCCAGGTGAAATGGCCTATTTAATAAGTTACTTTGCCCTCGTGTTTTTTGTTGTTGATGATTTCGTAGAAAGTGATCTTTGTCCTAACATGAAAAAATACACTATACAAGGGAGACAATCAAAAAATAAATACCCAACGTCTTTACCACACTTGTTAATTTACCTTTTTGAGTCGACAAAGAGACTTGATCGATGACTTGTGGAAAAATGCTTTTTTTTTCGAATTCTTAGATAAATGTCAAAAACATTTCTACTAGTATTTTAAGAAAATATATTTGGGTGTTTTATTTGCAATTTCGCTTATCGCTTCGCTTTACTCTGTCAGACTGCTAAATATACGTTACCAGGCTGCTGGGTTGCTAATTTAACTCTTCCAAGCTGCTGGACTGCGAACTTCTCGATCATGTTTTGCACCCACCTTGAACAATGAAAACTAAAACGTTGACAAAGTAAGCATTCGACCTTTACATTAATACAGCTCATGTGGCAATATAAGCTTCTCTTTCTTCTAACCCAGATCACTTTTCTTTTTCTGATTCGATACAGTCTCTTTCATCTAAGTAAGACTGGTTTATTCGGATTTTCATGTGAGGAAGCCTTCTAGCTGGCTTGCGGTAGGTCGGTGTTTCTACAATGATACCTCATTGCATTCGGAGTCTTCCTCCACCTGTAATTAGCTGAACGTCGCTATATGACTGAAATACTGTCGAAGCGACGGTAAACTCAAAATGTCAAGTCATCTAAGTAAGACATATTATATATGTCTTATTCACTTATCCTCTGCTCGCCTACTTCCACCATTAACCAGGATTCGATCCCACGCTGTGAGGGGCTGAGTGAGAGTTAAAGTCAGCGACTTTATCCTCTCGTTCACGGCTTTAAGCAACCCATTTTTTTTCACGTGAGAAAGTCTTCCAACTGGATTGTGGGATGTCGGTGTTTCTTCTTCTTCTATAGTAATGGCAAGCAATCATTTTCTGATTATTATGGCCATGTCTTTTAAGTTTGCGTTCAAGGATAGCCCACGAATGGGGCCATGTTTTTTTTTTCTGCTGAAGATACAGCATCGGAAGAGACAGTGGTGGAAACAATGGTGTCCAGGCGTTATATACTAGCTCTTTTTGTGAATACACCCCCTTGGTTCTATTACGTCCAGGTTTATAGCACCGATACACGGGAGAGACGTTCCTGGGTAGAACCAGTACTTAGTTCCCATAGCAACCCAATTTTGTCGAGTGTCATACAAGGGTGCATCTGGTACTATTTTTTATGTCTTTATTCACAAGTCACACATATGTGTATATGTCAGAGAGTGAAAGAGATAGAAGACATTTCTTTTCATGCATATTAAACACTCATCCTTTAAATTTTATGATTATAAGGGAAGTAGTATTCACCCCCCCCCCACAAAAAATAGACCTTGTTTGTCAGAAACCAATGCAATCCGATACATGTTTACATTCGGTTGTATCAGGCAGATATGTAGATACAGTAAATTAAGCCGTCCTTAGGCACGAATATTAAAGGTGAACCCTGTCTTCTCATCAACAGCACGGCTATTCACAATACTTACCATAAGACAGAAAAAAGCTGTTGCGATATATTTATAGAGCATGGGTAGTGTCTTTCCCGAACCACGGAAATCCTTTCCATTTCACGTATATGTCGGAAACTATGCATTCGTACGTTTGTGGGTTCAATTTAGTAATGATATGAACTGCTTATCCTAAAACTAAATGCGAAATAATGTTTTATTCGCTAGCAACCAAATAAGATTAAATTGAGTAACAGTTGTTCTTTGTGAATTGTTCAAATAATGTCCTTAGTTTTGTTTAATAAAAAAATAAAAAAAATGTTTTGGCATTTTAAAAAGTAAGTTTTTCTTAATTATTAGTTTAAATAATAAATAATTTAATAATGAACTATTTTACCCTTTTTACGTTATGAATATATTTAGTGTGGATGCAAATAAGGGTTTCGTGGCCTTAGAAATGCTTGTGTACTTGTTCGTGTTCCCTGTGTTTGTAATTACTTGTGCATCGTATTGTTACTTTCTGATTGGCTGGTGGGGTTTCTTCATCGTCGCCTCGTACACTCTGAGCTTTGGAATCCAGGTGAGAGTTATTTACCTATCGATTGAAATCGTGTTTAAATCTTTAAACACCATATCACCGCCAAGAGAGCCTTAACAGCTTCAAATATGGCAGAGAAGTTGTTATCATGAATCAGGCATCTGACCAAAATTTCCTAGATACGTCTGGTATGATTACATGGTGAAGGCACTTAAACGACATTGTGCGCTTTATAAGTATTTATCTTCTTTTTCATACAACTGCCTGTTATATGTACATATATATATGGTTGTATTTAGAATCGTCTCTGCATTTCGCAAGTCACATCCATTTTGGCATAATCTGCACTCAAAAATATACAATTAAATGCATAAAACTGATAGGATTCAACAAAATGTTAACCGTTAACAGTAATAATAATACTTATATGCAATTCTTATGTTGACTGGCATTTGTGGTTTGGTAGAGCAGAAAAGTCGTCTTTGATATCAGCAGCACTAGGACGTTTATGTAAGATTTTAGCATTCAGTTTTAAGACAATCTGCAGGCATGTTTTTATTCAAATTTGAATTTTGACTAGTGAATAAATTAGTACGCCATAAACTATTGGCTATACAGAGAGAGAGAGAGAGAGAGAGAGAGAGAGAAGAGATTATTGCGGATATAATGCAAGCCATTCAGAAGAGACGAACATGATAATATAGTTGGAAGTTTATTTATAATAAAGTTTCCATCAGATGTGACTGAGATGTGGACACTTTGCCGTTTGTGGAAACATTGGTAATGTTCCTCAACAGGCATGGATATTAAACGGTTCTTAGAGGTAAAATATACTTTTTGGCAAAGAGTTAAACGAGAAAAAGGTATCAGTTCTGTTTTGTTTTTTTCTATGAGATATAAAAAGGAATGATATAGATTTATATGGAAGTTATTTAAATGTTTATGAATGAAATACATTCTGTGTGATAATTTGGAAGCACCACCGACCTATCTCGAGCCAGTTGCAAAATTTCCACATATAGAATATCCAAGTATCCAAGTGATCAGACATGGACTCGAACCCACGGCGCCGAGTGCAAAAGTGATATTAAGTTGGCGACTATGTACACACAGCCACAGAGGTTCCATACATTTCCTGTGAGATACATATGTACAAATCTAATGTCATCGAAACTTTATGGCATAAAAATAATTCATTCTCATTTTGAAGGGGTGATGAAGCAATTTTGTTTTCAATCAAAGGAAAGTGGACTCTGCTTTCATGTATAATAGATAATGGAATGTGATACAGTGTTGCGGATTAGAACCGAATGTAAACATGCTACCGGTCGCAGTCGCTGATAGTTGAAAAAATTACACGCATATACATAGCTATAATACTCTAATATTCCATACAATACTTAATATTGAGCAACTCAACTTTGAAAAGTGACCATTGGTCTGTTTCTTTCCCCTCTGCCCAGCGTTTGCTAGTTTTAATGGCATAAAATGACCGGTGCGAACGCAGAGAGCCCGCCGATATGGTTATGCACCGTGTTAATGTTAAACCGAACTGAAATCGTAACAAAATAGGAGAGAAAAGTAATATGGGTCAAATGCATGTATTTTTTTTTAAAGAAATAGCGTTGCACGTCATTATAAGTGTGATTTACGAAATTAATGCACATTTTTTTGTTTAATAATTATGTTTTTAGATGGTCTTAATATAACTTTAAGTAAACTCATCTGAACGATAAAATATATTATGCTTATATAAATAATTTGCATGTTAATGAATGTATCGTTAATTAAAAATACATTATTCTATTCATAAAAACAAATTACAATATGAATTTTTATCGATCCATCAGGTTTATTCAGCACTTATTGCGGCTTCTCCCCATGCTCTGTACATTATATTTGTAATATACGAGTACGTAGAAATGATGAAAAACAATTACAATTTAAACAAATGAACTAAATTGTGTGCATGTATGTGATATTATCATATAAAGAATGTTAATCTATTTCGTGACATATATGTCTTATGATATTAACTTCAGTTCTTAAAACAATATGATGACGTCATCTTATTGGAAAACGAGAAAGTGGAAGGGATGAAGAACTCTAAGCCTGCAGTAATTTGTATACAGAAATATTTAGAACTTTTGAGGAATCCAGCAATTCTAGCTCGATCACTTTATTTGCAAATTATTATTATGTGTCTGTATCTTGATAAAATCTTATTCATGTTTTTGTTTTTTTTATTTTTTAATTTAATATATAAATTCATACTTAAAACTCTAATGCACTACTGGTTGAATTAACACGACGCCAAAACGCCACGAAATGAATATGCATATCGGTTTAACCAGTGCAAAAGCTGTACCATCCTCCGACAAACAAATGCACGTTAATCTTGCTTTCAATAATTACCTTAGTTCAACCCCCGATAAACATTCAGGGCGTGGCTATACCTATTTTGGCGTCAAGTCAATTAACAAACGCCATTTTACATCAAGTCTTGAAATTTCAAAATGTATAATACAAGATCACAACTTACCGTTAAACGACATGTAAAGGGTATTGTTCTAAATTGATATTTTTGTTAATTCCAAAGATGTCACGATTACCAACTCTGAGAATTCTTTGGATGACACAACAGGGTTCACGGAGAAAGATGTTCAGTTAACCGAAAGAGGTTAACTTATTTTAAAATTCTGTATTCCCTATACCATTCTAAATATATTAATAGTCGTAAAGGGATATTATGGTGTCACTATTTATTAGTTTTCTTTAATACGTCTTTTTTTGTTTAGAGTGTCACGGGTTTTCTGATCATGATTTTATTCTATTGTAAAGGAAGACTTGTTGTTTAAGAAGAGACGGGAGTCGGTGCAATTTCATTCCGTACTTTCAAGACATTTATTAAAGCTGGTTGGGGTTGGATGCTTGCTGCCATTGTGGTTATGCTTGCTGCCATTGTGTTTTTAGTCTTTGTGATGTCGTCAAGCATTGTAACAATCACAGACTAATGGCTCAGTCAGTGAATAGACGCAATTCCAGAGGTGATTAGATTTCTTTGGTTAGTTTCAATTGGTCAGTTGTTGCCTGTGAACAAATACCACAAAATAGCCATTTAAATTTCGATATTTGACATATCACACTAAACAAAGTATTCTGAAACGGCGTATTCATTTTCTAATGAACCACAAGCCAGCTGGAAGGCTTCCTCCTGTGTAAGAATTGAATCAATAAATCATTGGTCGTTTTAAAAAGAACTATTTAAAAATGCACGCCACATACTCTGATACACTTTTGAATAAGTGGTTATGTCGAAAATGTACATTTAAGGGCCACTGTATATATATATATATATATATAAAAAAAAATAATACTATAGAATTAACAGTGTCGAAAATCATGTAAAGTATATATATATATATACGGCAAAGTCATGTAAAGTATATATATATTAATATTTTATATATATATATATATATGACTTTTACATGACTTTTGCCGGTACCACATTGTTTAATTCTATAGTATTATTTTTGTTGAACTTTGAACTAAAAGTAGACAGAGTGTTTGTAAAATATATACCTCCCTTTTCTTGACGCTCAGCATATAAGGGAATACAAAGTTGTAAAAATGGTACTGATATACCTCCCTTTTCTTGACGCTCAGCATATAAGGGAATACCCTTATATGCTGAGCGTCAAGAAAATGTAGGTATATCAGTACCATTTTTACAACTTTGGTATGTCGCGGCCGGGGACCGAACCAACGACCCCCAGCTCCCGAGGCGGACGTTCTAACCACACGGCCACCAGGGACGGTATTTCCACGATGCCTAATTGTTTTCAGCAAATGCATGTAAGACGAGGGCACAAATATGGTTGACCCGGTGTCAGGATAATGTGACTGGGTGTGTTATCATTCCACATGTCTACGGCGTGATGCTACAATGGGACAGCACTATATCTTTTCTCAAGTAGACATCGTCTTCAAATGACTGTCGATGGGACATTAAAACCAACCAACAAACACACAAAAATCGTGGAAAAATGAAGACACGTATAGCTTGAATTCTGTTTACACTGCAACATTCAATAAAGCTCTTATTCATTTTGAATTCATTAGAAATGAATTAGATATAACAATATGAGTGACATATAAATACAAGTATAATGTCTATTTCAGGTGGTGGAAAGCGGGTCTCAAAACGAGTTGTTGTCGAACCCTATTTCAGTTTTAAAAGGCATGGTTGTAGCTCAATCATCGAAATAAAAAGGCCTGATGATTTGTCTTCGCGATGAAACAGAGAAAATATGTATGTGCCATAATAATATACATATGATAATTCATCGACATTTAAGTAATTCTGTCTTTATATGTTCATATTATAATATTGTTTTTACATTACATAACACATATTGAGATAGATTTTACAACTGAACTTATAAACTGATTATCTCTAAATTGAGTTTAAAAAAAGAATGTTCATTGAACTTAACATTTCAACGACTAATATGGTTTCAAATAGTAATTTAACAAAATACCACTTCAAGTAGAATTTATTGATTGCTGGCTTAAAAATGATGTTTCTTTAAAATAAAGATACATTATATCTAAGTTCTTCAAAATCTTTATCTTACTCGTTTTTTTTCTAAAATCATATTATGAAATTCTAAATTTATTTAGTCTTTAAATAATTTCTTAGATGAACGTGAAACAGGCTTTTAAGGTTGAAAAAAAAAATTGCTATTTTTCCTGTATATCGTAAATAAATACGTTATAAAACGAATTAGAAGTTATATATTTTATAAGCAATTTGTTAGCCTTTAGAAAATTTTAAGCACGAACAAACCAGGATACTTAAACTGTCGACGCTTGGACATTGTTGTTGGATAAAACTGAAATTACCAAAATTAAAAAAAAGTGTCGAATTAAGAAATTGTTCCATCATTATCTCGACCAGCCTTGTAAACTCTTCTAGCTGTAAAACAAAGAAATATATAACTTATTTTTCCACGAAAAACTTAACCCAAAATATATAACAAACTTACTTAATGAAATGACCTATATGCCATCCGAGAACTATATCAAAAAAAGACTCTAAAACTAACTATTGTTATAGCGGATGAATATCATTTCATTTTAGTTATGTCTAGCAGGAAAAGGCATATACAAGCTTATTTTAATCGACCGAATGCTTTTAAGTTGTGTGTCATCGCTACATTTATTCACTAGCTTACTAAACCAACCATATTCCCTTCTTCAGAAATTAATACATATTTCCCTATATTTTCAATGATTGGAAGGTTCATCAAAAAGTATGTTCTTACAAAAAAGCAAGTAGAAAGGGGGGGGGGGCTTAACATGATTGACATGTATAGAAACTTAAATAAAATTTGAAAATAAAATAGTAAGGGATGTATGTTATGGAATTTTTTCAAAAAAAATATTATAGCCTCATACCAAACATGTTTGATGTTACAAAGGGTTTAAAGTGTGGAAAGTTGTATTGCGAACATATAGAAATAAGATGAAAATGGATTTAAATGCTTTCATCAAGTACTTAAAATTAAATAGTGTTTGTGTATTCCCTTTTGTACCTCTACTCTATAAAAGTTATTTTCAAACTTTATCTTATTAACTGTTTTAAATAATCGATCTACATTACATGTAGTACAATCATAATATACATATTGGATATCGTCGACAGCGACACAAATTCCATATCCCTCGCTTATTTAGAAAGTTTAGATAGTAACTGGCTTATTGCAAACATCTTGGATCGTAAAAGTATGGGTGGTTTCCTCATCACAGGTAATATTGTCACAGACGGTACTGAAACTATATTTAGAATGATAAAACCTTTTTTTTAGATTCATTCACTTTTCCCGCATACGTTAACTTCATAGGATGAACTTACGAAATCGCTATTCTTAATTGGCCAAGACGCCATGTTGCGGAACGTGTCCTTAGGGATTATCATATTTTGAATTTAAACAATTTCGTCGAAGGTTTACGAAAATAGCACTTTCCTGTGCATGTGACCTACACTTTCCGAGTTTATTTGTCAGGAAAGAAAGACTTCACACACGTTAACGAGAGAGAGAGAGAAAGAGAGAGAGAGAGTAGAATTTTTTTTTAGATATCTACCGATCTTCTGAAATAAGTTGTTTTAACTGTTGTTTTTTTCTTCTTCTTTTTTAGAATGCCAAACATGAAAACCTATGTATACATCATCCGGTCAGCAAATGATACATCTTATAACAGGCATATTAAAATGGGAAAAAAAATCATTGGAAAATTGCGATTTTCCGAATAATTTTGTTTCAAGTTTAACCAGGGATGTATATGTTTAGTGATGTCAAATAAGAATTATCTACAGAATACGCTGTATAAATTATTTATATTTCAAAATAAAATGTGAACGTCAGTTGGAATCTTTTTCTCATCTGTGATATTAAAAAGTAAAACCAAATGTTCTCTACATTAGAGAAACTCTAAAAGATCAAATTATACGATCAAATATAGATAGCAGAACTACCTTATCAGAATCTATGAAATATTTTACTTCCTGAAAAGTTTATTTATATTTGCAAAAGAAAAAACAAATATACCAAACTCTTAATTGTTGATGTAATATCTAACAAAACGTTAATAATGCAGAATATGATATCTAGATGTGTGTACGAGGTGTGTTCGAATAGTTCCCGGACACCGTTATCAACTCTTTTCAGACATTTGTTTTCTATTTTTAGGAAGGCTAGAGATCGATATCTGCAAACTAATTTCAAACGTCGATATATATACGATAATTCAAGTAACTGTTACTATGGCAAATGATCATGTGATATATACATACGACGCTGTCATCTTCCTAGCAACGTTAGAGTGACTTATGTATAATCGGGTAAGATTGTGATTATATTAAGTCAAACAATCAAAATGACTAAATTTAGATAGAGATGAATTATTAGTGTCAATCATTTACTTTAAACACTTCATCTTCACTTTAATTTGTATTTTTGCTTTTTTTTTTATCTTTTTTCTCTTGTTCTGTATAATTCCATGTAAAAACTATTTTTATGGTTTGCAAAATATGTAACGAACGTATATATAAAACTATTCAGTAACGACCGGGGAAGCGCATTTTTTTATGCAAATACCTTGGTTCTGTACTTTTATTTTTTTGTCTCTTTTGAAAGTGTATTTTAACGACATTTTCTACTCGTACGTATTATATTAGCCGGTTTTCTAAACAAATATCATTGTTAACACTGGACTTTCAGTTTATAAAATTTAAGATTTAGTTTTTTCTAATAAACATTTTTATATAACATGATATATGTAAGGTAGTCAGCAGGATGGTTCCCCAACCAACTGCTGATCTAAAGAGTATAAACTCCTAAAAAAAGTTATGAGATTAAATCTGAAATTCAATTTATTGATATGAAATATCGTAATATTTTGTACAAAACACTTGAATAAGGCCACGAAATCATTTTTACATATGCATGTACTTTTCTCAAATAAAATAACGTAAAGTAAAAAATGATTTTAATATGGTAAGATATATTTACCCGCTATTTTATTATACCGCATTTGATTATAATTTATCTTATACCAGGTTTTGTGTTTACTCATATATAGTGTATATAGGATTTGACACGAATTGTAATTTCATAGAATTTTTTTTCTAAACGAGTTCTTGAACGAAATTTGATATGAAATGACAATTTATGTCAGATTGTTTTTATTATATGACCTATACTAACAGTACGTCGCGATTGTAAAGAACAAACAAAAACACGAATGAACGGTCTGTGAACGAATTACTATTTGTAATCTAACACCAAGAAAATAGTTTCAAAATTATAACTGAAATTGTTACAAATTATAACTGAAAATAACGATTCAATGTGTGTATTTCTCGTACATATTCAACATCATATGAATAATGCATCCTTTTGATCAAAGTACGTAAGTTGCATCAAACACATTTAATCTAGCTGCTCGAGTTCAACACACTATGCACATATATAGAATACACGTCCGCTTGACGCGGAGTGATGTAATTCAGCCTAAAAGTTATATGTAACAGGTTAAATATAAGTAAATATGTGATGGTTATATGAAACCGACGACAGAAATTTGGACATAATGTCATATAATAAATAAACAATATCACATAATTAAGAGAGATTTTTGGACACAACGCATAATGAATATAAATTTTCATAATCAAAATATTTATTCTTAAATTTGGTACATTATAGTTGAAGACTGACAAAAGAAAGTTTAGACTTCATATCATAATTAACAAATAGTTAATTCGGTACTTCGCATTTCTTTTAAACGATGTTAATTTAAACAACAGACACTGTGTATTCCAGTTCATCCAAATCTTGTAATTCTTTTTGTATTTTCCTCAAATCGTTTTGCAGCTTTCTGATTCTAGTTCGTCTCTCAAGTTCAATAATCGATCTTGTTCTTCGAACCCTTGGAGATGAGTTGGAATCGCTGTCTACTGATGAGATCCGACATTTTTCACTGTCTAAGACTTGTGGCACCTGAAGTGTCTGTAAGTGTTTGGATTTGTTGTGTGTTCTTTTTCTGCTTGGCAGAATGGAGTCACTATCACAACGCGTTATGATTTGATGGGACGGATATGATTCAGAATTGTCAGAATCATCTGGTAAAATAAATCTGACACATGGCTGACTGTGACCTTTTATAGAAGAAAGATGATCATTAGGCTCATCCTCATCTGATAAGTTTGACATACATGTGTATGTTTCACTTTTATCAGAGTTTTGTTTAATGTTAAGTAACTGTTCATGAGTATGTTTCTCATCTACTGCTCCTTGGCGGATCAAAGGATGAGAAAATCTACTCTTTGTTAAATAGCACTCTGGAATATTTAATCCATCCGGAGATGAGGGGGATGACTTTAAGTTTAAATTTTCATATTCAAGTTCGATATTGCCTATACTGAGGCGAGGTCTAAGTCCTTTACATAATTTTGCAACAGCCATGTTCGTCGCATCCCGAATACTAACTCTATTGCGCCTAATCCTGGGCGACCGCGGAATAAATGTGTTTTGCAACCTTTGTAAGGGTGTCTGTTGGTCTTGTTTGGGCATATTGATAATGGAAAGTTTTGCAGTTTTGTTTCTTTTCGTGACATCTGTATGCTCTGTCGTGGTTTCACCACCGTCTGATATTGATTCGCACCTGTCAACAAAAATGGTCATCTGACAAGGTCTTTTTCAGTGAAAGACAATGGACCAGACTTATGTGGTATAAACGATCAAAACCAAGAAACGATGTTTTTGCTATCTTTACTGTTGGTGGATGTGTGTTTTTGAGCTTCGCATTTTAAATCGTTAGTAAACATATATTAAATGTAAAATGTTATACCCTGACGTGTCTGAAGGTTTTTGACCCCTTTCTTTTGAATTAAGAATAAAGCTTGTTTTTCAATGTCCATTAGCAAAAATATTTCCTTGGTAGTACAGGAATTATAAATTACAAATTTCTATGGAGTTAAAAAACGTCAACACGTACAAATCCGTATCCATAAATTGACGACGTTGGAGCGTTGGTGTGGGGTCAACTCGGGATTCTTCAAGAAGAAACAAGAGTTCTGGTGTCAAACGAGGATACGGTTCCATCGGCATCTCAAGCAGTCTTTCCAATCGTAGAATCTTCTGGTCAAGCTTTAAAGCGAATATGTTCCATATTTATTTTGTTTCAAAACATTACAGGAAAAAAACAAACATCATCACCAGCAGCAGAATATTATTTGATATTTTTGAATTGATAATTACTTGTATCAATAATATACCCGTGCATTAAGGACGTATGATTATAGCTACTGTTTTAAGTGCTTCAGATAGTTACTATTTCTCAGTTTAAATATTCAACTATCCATGTACCTATTTCTTCGACTTCATAAATAGCTATAACCGTATTTCTCATTTAAGTCTATGATATCATCTGAAAAGTAATGAAAGAATCTTTGAACTATACCTTTCAATTCATTTTAGATTAAGATATGTTTAAAACTTTTTTACTATGGTATTGGGAGTACCGTATAATATTCGCCCTGTCACAAAGTATGACAGAGAAAAAATATTTTGTTTTGTCCATATTACAGACTCATTCAAGTTAAGACGAAGATAACTGCCGATGTAAATGTTACCATGGCTGTAAAAACTGTCACACAATGTCAACTAATTACAGGCATTGTAATTGTAAACGCACTTGAGGTTTGGAACAAACATATTGCAATATAAAATTTGACCATGAGAGGATTAAGACAGGATGAAATATTGAAAAATGATGTTTTATTAACAGTTACATTAGGATAAATCTCAATATAACAAAAAATGTGTTTAATACAGAAACGTAACTGTGTCATTTATACCATTGTGAATATTAAAATTATTTAGACTCTTCTATTCGTAAATATACTCTAAGATTAAAAATAAATTTTATATATCTACACGTCTTGTCTATATTTATATGTTTTTGTAAATGTTCAAAAGCATAAGGCTGATTTGTCAATTAATTTGATATGCATGTGATTGACAAAATGATTGCCGTGAAATGCTGTTTAACCAATAATCAATTCTGGAAGTAAAACAATCTTAAACATTCAATATTTCAAGTTAAAAATGCATATACAGATGTATATTTCAAATAAATAATGGCCTTCCTAAAGGGAAACAAGTTATTGTTTTTAAAGATAAACTGATACACGTTCAAAATTGTATGTATCAATTAAATTGACAAAATAGTAATAAATTACCTCAACTATTTCTCGTTTATATACCCTATTTTGCACCTCTGCCCGATACAGTTGTTCTTTCTTTTCATCAACGGCGAATCTACGGCAATTTCCTGATTCTACAGTTATACCAGATGCTGCTATAACCGGCTCCCCCTTTGATGTGATGATTGCATAGATCTGTAGACCAAATGGATATCAGATGTGTATTACCAATTTAAATACTTTGGACAAATTTAGTGAAATAAGTTGTTTTTATTTAGAAACACTATAAATATTAAAAGGAACGGTTTTTGGTAGTGTTTGTTTATTGTGTTTAAAATCCCGTCGACAGGGATTTCAGTCATTGGCAGACAACGTCTACTTGAGACAGACATAGTGCTGCTATTCTGCAGTATCAAGCTGTAGACATCTGGTATGATAACACAACCAGACATATTATCCTGAAACCGAGTCCAAGTCCTTTCGGTTCAGGGGCGGAAGCATTAACCTCAGGACCCGTTTTCCTTCCTTTGTAGTCTCTTACGGACACCTCAACTTTAACTTTATTTTTATTTATTATATACCTATAAAAGTTCTGGCTCACATAAACACAAAACACGAGGCGCAAATACGATTCAACAGATTGAAATTCCGTATTATGTCTGACAAATACGGTGTAAGCGTGACATCACTTTCGACTTTTCTTGACATCACTTTCTTGAGAAAACTTGATTAACTCATTAAAACATGTGTAAATTGACTTCTTTTACTTTGTATATTCATAGGTATATAATAAAAGATAAAATATGTTGCAGTAGCTTTTCGTGGATTTGTATTTTGCTACTCGTAGTGTAGGAAAAATTGACATATCGCTAAACTTCCGGTCTTTCGAGATAGCTTTTTTCCACGCTGCTCGTAGCAAAATACAAAGCCACGAAAAGCCACTGCAACATGATATTGCCTATGCATTCCATTCTTCTTGAAATAATTCTATCACACTAATCAAGACGTACACACTTCACGCGTTATAATACACACATTACCTTTGGCACGAATAGTAAACACAGTGTCGTAGTCGTTGACAGTAACATGAATGAAGATTCCATGACGTAGGCCAACGTCGGTTGGTGAGAGAGAATATTTGACAACGACACGACGAGAACGCTCATGATGACGACGTTATAGACGTTCATCCCGATGTATTGAGAGTCGTTCAATGCAGGGATTTTGACGTTTCGTGTCTCCCAAGCCATGTAGACTCCAAATACCAACAACAGTCCTTTGTAGACGTAAAGAACTCCTGTCCATTTCTCAAGGTGGTCGGAGTGACACATTGTTAATTGGGAAATGAAAAGCAAATCCTCGTCGTTTTCTGATGCCTGGCAACAAATAGGTTATTTTATTTAATCAACTCAATGTAGTGTATATGAATAAGAAAATATTCTTCTTTTACTTCACCTTTAGTTTTTTTTTTAAATCCCATTTAGATTCTTGCCCATTAAGACATAACATATACTGTACTTTAACTCAACATCAACAGGGCGCCGTGGTCGAGTGGTAACGTATCCGACTGCGAATCCGAAAGTTATAGTTTTAAACCCTTTTGGAGGATTTTACATAGCATTCCCAGGCGCAAAGTACTGGTTCAACCCAGGAACCACGGAGAGGGATTATTATAAGTTGTAAGAACTTGTTACCAAATCGATGTAAAATTAAGCTTATTTCAACAGAAAAAAATCTTACATTATATCGCATTATTTTCAATCTCAGTCATACGCAACCAATGATCTATAACTTAATGTTTAAAGCTCTTTTTAAACACAGCAAGTTAATTCAATACGCCGAATATAAAACATACGCATTTATACGTCTTTTAAAGTTATGTGACTGACACTTATATTCATAAAGATCAATGACGAATGGGTTAACATATTTTTTCGAGTAGAGTACATATACCTCAATGGTTAGGTTAGTAACTTGTTTCTGCATCGGATCCACAACTACCCAAATAAGAAGGACAGCAGAATCGACCACCAAAAGGGCTCCAATGATAAACAGAAGCTGTTTATCACGTAGTAACTGTAACATTATACAACATATCCAGTCCTTGTACAATAATTATTTTTTTGGCGAGACGTTAAACACAATAAAGCAAACAAATAACTCTGGACCAACCATTCAGCACTCTATATTCAATAAAATACTCCGCAACTGTACAAATGGGTATTCGAGCATTCATCATAAATAGGTAGATGTTACACATTATGGACCCCAGTGTATAAATGCTCAAGACAACATGGCTTAAATGTTATGTTTGTTTTTAGAACTAAAAATAATTACAAAATAATTGTTGGTCACGACTATTATCATTCGTACTTTAACGTGTAAACTTATGACATGGATAAACTAAGATGTGATGAAAAAATCGCGCTAGTATGATAAATGAAATACTAACAAAATTAAATATAAATTCTATGCTTGTAAATCCCATATGAATATTGTAATTTGAACCATTAAAATAACATCTTTCATGTTGTTAATTCAAATTGAATGCAAAATAGATTCATTTCAATGATTATCTTAAAATTGTATCTGAAATTTGAACGAGTTTTGCCTCTAACTCGAAGATCGCTATTAAAATTCTTGTACACACGTCAACTGAATATGACTTATGTAAGATGAATTCTGATTAAATTTTTAATTCAAATATATATGTCTTCTTGATATATAAAACAAAATGTGATTCAGATTTGCATTTTTAATGTTATCTTTGTTTCCTAGACAAAAATAACAAATTGCGTCTTACATTAAAACACTCTAGACTGTTTTAATCGAATATTGTCTTACAAAATAAACTTGCGGTGTCAATATCAATCCCTTTCAAAATGGTTTACTGTATTTTTTTGCCGGTTATAATCGACGTCTGTTCACTGACCTTGCTTTTTATGAGACTACCATTTGATCTCGTGAATATTTGATGGACACGATACGTTTTGGTAAACATCGCACCAAACGCCAGAGAAAATCCTGCTGCAAAAAGGAATGCACGAACCTGAAAAAATTGATTAAGAAAAAACAAACAAACTTCATTAAAAAGTCGATGCATACGTAATTTATTTATCATGTGCACATTAGGGAATTTAAAAGCACGTCGAAATTAAATTGAAATCCCTACAAATTAAATAAATATTTGACGGGGAAAGAGATTCCTCAGACTTATTTAATGCACGGCAGCGATATGACATAGCGCTTTCCAATAGCCTGGATTATTCAAACGAAGCAAGAGAAATTTATGTCAAACAAGTCTCTGACATTGTTTTTTTTTATAGGAGGTAATCGTAGCTTTATAGATAACGGCGTTCGGAAATGAGAGGGATTACATATTTCCTTCTAATCTTCATTGTCATTTTCATTTTATATCCTCATTTTCAAATTCAATTTGCTATACAGATTTCAAAGAGGGGGAATCAATGTGGAAGCGATTACATTTTAATCTTTCAATTAAACGTGACAGCTTTACCGGGGCACTGTAGGAATTGAAGGGACACACAAACTGTCAATGGCATTAGTGTCACGTGAGAAATACGGAAGTATAATCCTCTGTCCCATCTTTAAGAGTAGCTATAACGACGGGTATTGGCCGGATATAAGTGCAGACGGAAGCAATTTAACGTCATTACTAAATGTAATTGGAAGGTTAATCAATCATTAAATGAGAATCATTCGCAGAGTCCATCGACAAAACGACTACTCTATCATAAGAAAACGCGTTCGCATTAAAGGAGAGAATTGGATAATAAATATATAGCCTTAATATAATTAATTAATTATCGTATTTGATTTTCATGATATATATATGGCTTGCTCTTTTTACTTTAGCAAATTGTTAAAATGCTCTGCACAGTGTGATAACGGTAAAAAGTCTAGGTTATGTAATACATGAATTAATGTATATATAGTTCCCTATTGCGGAACACAAGAAATATGTAACCAATCTATAGAATATGGGTAAGATTGTTATAAAATCGTGTTATTCGTCCATTGTTGGTCCAAATTAACATGTCTGAACATTACATTATAAAGTGTGTCACTGTCTAATACCAATTAAGCCGTGTCTATATATAGCTTGTATTAGATCAAGTTACAGTATTAAACGGAAATCTAGATACAGTTCATCAAGTTACAGTATTAAACAGACCATCAAGTTATTACATAAAACAGCCAATCAATGATAAGTTATAGTATTAAACAGACCATCAAGTTACAGTTCATCAAAACAGCCAATCAATGATAAGTTATAGTATTAAACAGTCTATCAAGTTACACATAAAACAGCCAATCAATGTCAATTTACAGTATTAAACATTCTATCAATAAATGGCCCATCAAGTTACGGTCCTCCAATTTACAAAATTAAACGGTACATACAGTTATAATGTAATAAATATCATACTTTGATTTTCTTGCGTGTAAACATAAAACGGTCTAGTTAAAATATCATGAAAATAACAATACAATTATGATCATTTGAGGTTAAAATAACCCTCGGAACACATTTGTCTTCTACCTTGTTCATAAAGTGTTCATATATCTCCTATAAACTGATAAAGTATTAGCTGTTTCAGAATCGAAATGTATATATCGAAAATATGTGATGCTGTGAATAGTTACAGTTTTGACTTGGTAATCAATTACGGTAAAATGTGTTAAAAATATTCTATAAAGGTTTGAAATTGATACCAAGAGTATTGGAACGCCAGCAATTGCTTACAGTACTGTTAATACTGCAACATCATGGACCGTCGTTTGATGGGCCGTTTAATACCGAATCTTGATGGACCTTAGCAACTTTCGTTGAAAGGTGACTATTATAAAGTAGTCTGAGGGCGCTCTGGGTCAGAGATAGAGGCCATTGACTAAGATTGTTCGGAATTCCATCACTGTTTCGGGCGATAATTTTTATTGATCCCAATAAGGAAATTGTCTGTCCAACTATGGGATTGTCGAGAGGGATGAATTCCATTGAAGTTGTAAGGATACGTCTCACAATTGACATAAAAATTAATTTAAACGATATACCACGATAAGTAGTCTAAGAGATGATTTAACCTAAACTTTTAGTGCTTGGATTTGTTAAGTTTCCTATTGTGAATGCTTTCAGATATGCCTACTCACTGTGCACCATCCTGTGAAATATTTTTCATCCATTCCCGAGTCATCGTAGCCGAGCACAATAATGCCAGTGTATACCAGCATGCATCCCACCACGGCCACGTTGTTCAGCTTCGGACTCGACAGCTTGATGTACCTATACCAGGGTTAAAGTTTTAGTTGCTGATTTTATTTCAGGACATTTTTAATTTCTTAGGATAATAATGCCATCTAATTGTTATCTAACTGCCTGGGTATATTACTTTTCTTTATAGTGGAAGATGCTGTTATTGTAATCAATACGTTTTCAAGTCGTGCCCCACTAATGTTTATTAATGGACTACTTAACGATATCAAAAACATGTGCATAAAGGAAAGATTTATAGCCCAACTAGTAATATATTAAAAGAAACAACGGGGTAGTAATGTATTTAGAAATTATTAACACAAAAACTCAAACAAGGTATTTCAGTAAAATCACAAAATAAGTTTTTATTTTACAGTAATTCAGCCATTTCTGATACCTAATGCGTTTCTGGTGTTTTATTGATATCAATTTATATCGACATACGTCACATTTCGAGGATTAACCTAATAAAACACGAACAATGAACAAAAACAGAGGTAATTTCAACAATGCTGAAAATATGCCCAAATGAATTGTATAAAACAAAAACAAAGTCATTGAACCAAGAAAGTTCCCAAGAGTCTTCGTGAAAATAAGACATTGTAGAAGTGATTTAAAATACTTAAAATGATTACATGTAATTCAGTAAGACTTCATTTTCGTAAACTTATGAAGAGTCAATATATTTTCGCAATGGAGTTTGTACCTTGCCCTTAATCATTAATGTGATTTGAAAAATTCTACCATAATCAAGCACCTTTATAGTTATATGGCAATGGCCTATAAAATACACTGGGAAAATAAGCGTGTGAATGTGTTATGAAAATCTAAAAATCAAACAAGTACAGAAAACGTCATGATGCTTTTAATATACATTAAGAAATTAATACAACACAGAGTACACTATTTATAATTATGTAGATACCCATACAATTAGTAACATATAGTAATGTATTAAATAAATATATGCATAATCGATTAAGTAACACATGATAAATTAATATACATATTATTTTAAACTGAGATATTTTCATGAGTGTCAATCTACACGAATTTCTTAGAGATTACTTACTGCAAGTTAATTATCGCAATTTATAAAATACCATTATTTAAATTCAGGATTGTTCAATAGTTTTCTTAAATGCATTAACCAGCTAAGAACTAAGAAATGTTACGGCTATCTGTGTAATAAATGGCATCAAGAAATAAATGTCTGACAATTTGTTTTAATCTCGACACACCTTTCAATTGGAAAATGAGACATCAGTTGGAATCGACGACAACAGCCATACTATATACATGAAGCGCGAGGCGCAGTGGATATGCAATGTGCGTATTTGTTCGGTTTTTATATTTCCTATCTAGTTTCATCTAAAATCATGTTTACTTTTTCAAAGCCTTCATATAAAGTGTCCTGCTGACAAACTGTTGGCCCCGATAACGCATCACTTATCGTGAATTTGAATGAAAAGAGACCGATAGTTTCGGTGGAATTAGCCATTTGACCAATAAGTCACAAAATAAGTTTTATCTCAAGCTACGCCAAACCAAGGCTTCCCAAACGCTTTTCTTGCAGAGATATAAAATGTTGAAGTTGACATGTCTTCGAAATTAGAGTTACGATATCAATAGTCGGTAGCGATTCAAGGATAACAAAAAAAAAAAAAAAAAAAAAAAAAGTTGAATAGCTAGTATGGATAACGTCGACAACAGTCGAACCAAATCATTTTGTGATATTCATTTGAAATTATATTGACCCCCATCCCCCAAAAAGAAAAAAAAATATAAATAAACGAAGTGTTGAGTAGATAAACTAATTGAATGGATTTGCTATATAGCCATCACATATTTTTGTATTCTGATATTTATCCTCTTCATTGCCTACGGTATATATTTTGATATTTGCTAAGATGTCTCGTGTAGAGAACAGAACAGACTCAAAATTATAAATCATGGCAACTCCAAAACCATACTGAATTGAACAATACCATTTGCATGGATTGAAAGAAGGAACCCCAAGACCAATAAGTTTCATTGATTTTTTGCAATAGTTTACAAATGGCAAATGGATAAAAATTTAACTTATTAACAATAAATACCATTTCGACTTTTCTGAAGTCCAACACACAAATAAAAGATAATTGTTGGTTTAGCGGAATATTATTTTTAATTCATCGAGAGAGTAGGAAAATCAATATAATCACGAGATGAAATAAAATGATATTCCACTGAAACCAACATCTTTTCTTTATATTAATTTTTTTTTCTACCAGTTTTGGGGCTCCATAAAAGGAAAAAAGGAGCACCGTTACAAAACAGTAAAGATTATTGAATTGGTAATGTTCTTTTTTTTGTTGAAACAATACATATTTTAATTCATAGATAATTCTCTATAAATCACCAAAACATTAAATAAACACATATAATTACCAAAAACGATAAATTTCGAAATGTTGTTTGCCTGTATTACACAATTTTATGAGATGAATGACACAATTTGTCGCAATGGTTTTGACTACTGTCGACATTATCCATATTAACTCAACTGATTTCGCCGTTATCCTTGAGTCGCTACCGACTATTGCATCGTTACTCAAATTTCGAAGATCTATCAACTTTAACATCTTATAACGCTGCAAAAAAAAAAGCGTTTGAGAAGCCGTGGTTTTACTTATTTCATGTCTTCGATATTATATTTCCATGTGCCTACGTACATAACCTATTCCCAGAGAGGTCTTACATCATATTATGTTATAGGAGCTTTGTTAAACATACTACTTTATTTGATAACTGCAGAGAACAGAAATATGTTTTTGGCTTACAAAGAAGTCTATTTCAATAATGTTCTACAGGGATTCACAATTAAACTAGAAATATTCTACAAGCATTTACAATATCGTCTTATGCGCATGTGTGTGTATATATGAAGCGTTACAGGTTCTGTTTTTACGAACATATTCAAATATAATTTCTCCTGAAATACCGTTATGGCATTTCCCTAAAGTTAAAACAAAAATGGTAAATGATTTATCTGAGTTAAAGCGAAAATTCTTTCTGAAACGATTTGTTAATACAAAATCTGACTTATTAAAACTAAACATCTACACTATCAGTGTGTAAACCATCTATTTAATAAAACAATTTTCGAAAACACATTTGATATATCCTGGTTTTCCTATAGGAATTAAATATCTTTGAAAGTAAAACAGCTGTTGTGTCTATAAAACAAGAAAGCATGATGACCTTACCGAAGCTGGCGGTGGTAGAGGTTGTATCCAAGGAAGGAAGCTGCAAGGACAAGACCAGCGATGCTGACGGAGCTTACAGACAGGAAGGCGACCGGAAGAATCTTCTTCTGTCGTGCTACAACAACTTGCTTGTCCCTGGGGGCCCGCCCTCCTGTACAGTTGTCAGATTGTTTAAGTCTTCTACTCTTCCTTTTTTTTTTTATATTAATAACGATTTATATGTATCCTCTTTATTTAGCATGTACATTGTACATAAATGAAGCATTAAGATGTATCACATTATAGAGAAGATAAAGGAAATGTATATGTTTTTTGTTTGTTTTGTTTTTTTTTAAAGAATTTGGAACCTTCAGAAATTAAACAGCGTCAAATGAAGAGACAGTTTAGAATACAATCTATTATGACACTTTTAAAATATTGTAATGCTTTAAGTTACAAAAGAACAACCGGAGATCAAAATTAATATATTAATTTTATTTTGTATCTGTTTATTTACTAATATTAAAGGGGTTAAATTTGAATTAAACTTGAACATGTGACTTTAATTAAGTTTTGATGATGATTGTTATGATTCCTTATTTTTTCATTGTATCCTTGTTTTTTCATTTGATATTTATCATCATCTTTCATAAAATACGCAACTTGGAAAAAGAGTCGTTATACATGACTTAAAATAACGATATACAAATAAGGTTATATAAGAAATGAAACACATATTAAACAATAACTTGCAGGAGGTGCAAGTAAATACAGAATGGACCCCTTCGCACCAAGGAAAAAAAAAGAAGACAGGACATCACGTAAAACAGAGAGATAGTTTCTGCCTTGGTACAGTAAAATTATCATAAAAATAACGATTTAAATTCACTGTACGTACCAATCCATAATATCGGATGGCACGCCCGACAAGAAAAGTTGAGTTTTTCTTTATCTGGCTCATATAACGCTATCCGTGTCATTCTCCCGTCTATCAAAATAAATAATTTACAGATATTCAGTCATACTAAGTATTACGTGTAATACTATCGATCGGCAGTTCATATCACTTTCACGTCATTTTTATATATTTTTTTTTCTTGGGAAATGATGAATGATTTAGATTTATATACAAAATAAAAGATTATGAACTCAACATGTGTATATCTTTTAAAGGTTTGGCGATCATCATTGCTAATAAAAATTGAAAGAAAACCTTTCATCGCTTTCTATGTAATGCGATGTAGTTATTATGAGATTACAGCCTGAAAATATATGCATCTATAAAGCATGGACGAAAATCTTCAGAAAACGGTTATTGATACCATTCTTTCTGTAGCTTTCTAGGAACAATGCAGAAGGATGTCGTGGTCTAGTGGTAACATATCCGACTGCGGATCCGAAGGCTGTGGGTTCGAACCCCGTTGGGGCAAAGCTTTTTTTTTTTTGACACTCCCAGGCACAAAGTACCGTTCCAACCCAGGAACCATCGAGACAGATAGGCATATTAGGTTGTTAGGATTTGTTTCCAAAACGACGTAAAATAAATTAAGTTTCAACTAATGCGGAATGTATATCTAGGTCATGTTTTCTTTCTATTATACAAATAACATGATATGACTGGATGTTTCTCACAATGTGCGTGCTTGATACAAGTACATAAGGGTTGCCCACTGCCAAGCTTACTTTGATTTTGGCTTATCACGGATGTTCCCTTGCGGTCTGGTCCCTCGAAGGAAATAGGTCCCTATAGAACAGACATTTAAAGACAATAATAGGGGTATTTGTACGTAATGGTGCTAATCAGAAGGTATACATTTTAAGTTTAGAATAGTGTGTACATATTACGTAGAAAGTACGAGTCTTTTTTTAGGTGATCTCCGGCCGCGACATACCAAAGTCGTAAAAATGCCTTGCTTGGCGCTCAGCATATAAGGGTAGTTGCAGGACTAGTTGGCCCGGTTTCAGGATAATGTGACTGGGTGTGGTATCATGCCATATGTCTACGACGTGATACTGCAGTGTGGCAGCACTATATCTGTCTCTAGTACACATCGTCTCCAAATGACTGAAATACTGTCGGTGGGACGTTGAATCAAACAATCAAACAAACAAACTTTTTTAAGTAAAGTCCCTGTAATGGTTCCGCTACGTCTTGGATTACTTAAGCTCGACCAAGATAACAAAGGTACCCTAATAAAACATTAGGAAACATTGGTTATCTCCGTGAAAGGCCATGAGGTCCGAAATGTAGCGGAACCCTAACAGAGACTTTACCTTAATTTCTCGCTTATTACTTTTTATCTATGAAAAAAAAATGAATCGTACACATGCAACCTATCTATTTATTTTACCAAATAATTAATAGTAAATTAGAATGATTTTACGTCAATGCTTGCTAAAGGGATACTATTAATTAAATGCTCAGATAATGAAAAAAATCATGACTCATCAGCTAATGCTGTTATAAATAATATTTGTTCATCATTAGATAAAAGATAAAATACTCATTAAAAAATAAAATGTTCTACCGAAATTCCAAGGAACTCCAGGTTTTGCATAATGTCAAAGAATGACTTGCTGGTCTCGTCCCCGTGTTCATATGTAAAAGTCTCCAAGACATTGTTGTTGCCTTTCTCCTGCTTGCCTTCCCAGTTTTTGAGCGCAGATTGCAGAGTCAGGGCGATAGTCCAGATGGAGTCGTACGTACTGGTGGCGTACGGGGAGATAGGACGGGACCCATTGTAAGAGTCATAGTCGTGAAGAAACTGTCGCAAACTCTGCAACGTCATAGTAGTATTATCCGTATTGTAGTTAGTGTAATGCTGAATGTCGTGTGTCGCTTTATGAAGCACGACGGTATGAATGCGACACGACGCACGACAATTTGAAACGACGCTCCAAAGCACATTTGCACGCTGCGATGTAGAGCGTCGAGTTGTTATGTCTTGTGTTGTCTCATATTGTCGTGTGTCGTTTACAGCTGTCGTGCGTCGTGCGTCGCCTTCATAATGTACATGTATATCAAGGCATCAGTCAAACAGACGTCTTTTAATGAGTACATTAGATTTACATATACATATATTTATACTCCTATTCACCCAAATGTTCTTTTGTGTGTGTGTGTGTGTGTGTGTGTGTGTGTAAAATCATATAACATACATGAATTCAATTTTACGTTAACATTTTCCCTCTCATTCATGGTAAGTTTTTTTTTCTTTTGTGTAGACCAAGTCAACCATTGACAACCTATTATCCAAGTGTAACATTTGCAATTGTATAGCCTAGCATATCAGTCACATTGAATACTTCTGTGAACATCAGAAAGTCCTACTTTAACGCACGCGTTTGTTCTAATCAATATTCTCTTTCATTATGCACCTAATTGTCCATTAACCTAAAGCAATACATCAGCTGTAACATGTTTATGGGATTGTCTTTTTGTTTGAAATTTACTTTGTTATGTTCTAATTCTTTTCTATGTCAAGGCTTTAAAAACGATACTTGACATAGAGTGATCCTCAGGGCACGATTTATGAATGGAGTAATAGAAAAACCCAAACGATCTGAACCAAAATCATTTTGATAATTATCATCAACTTAATAAACATAAAGCATTTAAAGTCATGAGATAAGAAATTCACATGAATTGTCATATAATTTTTTATTAAACGAGTTCAAGAAAATGGCTAAAAGCGAGCCTCTGACGAGTTTTTTGCCATTTTCTTGAATAAGTTTATTAAAGTTTTATGTAAAATGACAACTTCTGTGAGATTCTTTTTATCACATGACTTTAAATGCTAAGATTAAACGGAATAATAATGTTTTGAGGTTTCATGCGCGTTTTAGCACGTTGTTTTGATCCCATGAATTATATAGGTTTAAATGACGTTGTTATATTACACGTTTTGCATACAAAACATGTTACACGGAAGCAAGGAACGACATGTGAAAAATTATATATTAAATTTAAAACGTATTAACTGATTTGATTTCGGGAATGTCTAACCACATACTGTGAATCATTAACTGTCGTGAGACACTAAATTTCGTTGATTTCGTGGATGGTTTCATCCAAGCAAAACCAATTCTTTTGCATATAACTAAATTTTGAAGAACATGAATCATGAAAAAAGGTACCCACGGAATTCCTTTCAGTACACAATCAACAAAATATTATGCCAACGAAAATACATGATCTTACAGTGACACGAAAATTGATATCGACATTCTTAAATACGTAGTCAGGACGTACACAGATTCAAAAAGAAAAGAAAAAATACGCACTATATTTGTGGTCGCAATATCGTCCTCATTTAGGGAGTTGAGACTGTCCACCGTAAAGTATCCTTCCGCAGCGGTCCGCAACTGCTGGCCCGTGCATCTCGTGTCTTTCACGCGCTCCCACCAGCGGTCGACATAGTCCTCAATCATGATCCACACATACCGGGAACCATACATGTTCAGATGATACGCCTAGTCGCAAAAGAAATAGTAAAATTATGTAAATATATGTGATACATCGTAAACGTTTAGGGAAAATATTACACTGCTTAATCATTAAACTTTGCTTCTTGGTTTAATTTTTAAGCATTTTGATATTGAAACAATATTTATCACATAGCTCATTGTCTACATGAGATATACATATTGCTGCAATGTTGTAGATAAATAGCGTAATACAGTGTTTCACTGTGCTGGCCCCTAAGCTGAACTATCATTATAGACTGAGTATTAGGCAAAGGAGCTGTACTAGTACCCTTTTGGTGTATATCGACATAGACTCCCAACCCCCCGTGGAGGACGCTTTAACAACTCGGCTAATGGGCGCCGTGTTCTCGAAAACAAGTATGATTTTCCTACTCAAACTTTGCCCATTATTTTTAATAGGAATTTGAGTTTGAAAGCAAAATTTTCAGTACTCCATCCATCAACAAATTGTTATAATGGTCCATCAAGTGATCTTGGGAATTTTATAGAAATGCAGCCTTTTTAGACTTTGAGCAAAATAGCTTATAACTCCAAGTTAATGGATGCTTGCAATTGCATTCAAGTCATTTTAAGCGTTTGAAGGACCATGATTATGATTTAATGATGGATGGATTACCTTATTTCCGAGAAAACGGGACCAGGACAGATGTATAATTGTAAACTTGATTTGTATCATATTGAGAAGAGCAATCCATGTTGAAAATATATATTCAGAGTATTTTGGCTTGACTATTTGAGTATACCGTCGCTTCGGCATAATTTCAGTCATATAGCGACGTCCAGCTAATTACATGTGGGGGAAGACCCCGAATGCACGAAGTCATCCGGGTAGAACCACCGACCTATCGCAAGCCAGCTGGAAGGTTTCCTCGTATGAAAATTCGAATGACCCTGTCGGGATTCGAACACACGCGGTAAGGGGCCGAGCGAGTGCTAAAGTCAGCAACTCTACCCTCTCGGCCACGGAAGCTCCTCAGAGTATTTTAAAATATGTCTAAAATGATAATCTTTGAACACGACATTCAACACTATATTTATAAAATACGACAAAAACAACGATATAAATTCTGAGACAGACCAATAAATGTTTAATCATTTTGGCCGATTCACTCTTATTCACATTTTATAATTCAAAAGACTAGACTAGAGCGCGTCCTGGGTGCATGGGGGAATGCATTAAACTGCTGACGATGAGTGTGAAACTCGTCTCGCTAGGTGTCAAACGTATTTGTTGTGTATTGAGAATACGGCTTCAGCATGCGAAAATAGTGCTGGAAATTCGTGCCAGATTGGCTGTCAAAATGGACCATTTCTGCAACAATCTTACCCTATCAATATTTAACCTTTTTTACGACCCTCATAAAAGCCGAATTTAGCCTGTTTACATGGGGGTATTATAACAAAACTCGAGACAAATTGTTCTCGTTTATTATTTTAAGTCACGCGTATGAATGCGCTTATGAAAATAGTAGGGAGTTCTGTCTGGCTCATCCCATTGCTGTTTGCATTTGTAAAGATACGATTTCTAGTACTGCACATTTAACATAGAAGTAATCACGCTAATAAAAAGTGCAAGAAGTCAGAGCGAACTACTCGTAGATTTACCTCACATAGAACTCTCCGGGCCGCTTTCTCGGTGAATGCTCCCACGACAATGCGTGCATCATGACGCTGAACAAATTGAAGAGATACTTTATGACATAAGATTTTGCAAAGACCTTTTAAACAAAGATAGGCAATTAGTCTAAATCTCACAAAAGCAAACGTAATAAGATCTCTAAAATAATGATGATACTATGTAAAATATGTAGTTTTTCTGCTACAATGTACACTAGTTGACTTAAAATGATAATTTAAAATAATTAAAATATATCAAACTGAAACTAATTTCTTGTAGTAAAGAAATAATTCCTTTATAATATTGTTACACTTTCCATACATTTTTGATACTTTTTTGAAAGTTTGCAAAATCAATGATCTTATGTGTGCCTAAACATCTTTAAAGGAATTTCCGTTCTAAGTTTAATATGTCGTTAGATTTAGGAAGCAACTTGTCACGTTGATGCATAAAGATGAACAGATATACACTTATATTTGACAAGACAAACAGACAGACAGACAGATTCAGACGCTTCCGTTGTGCGCTACATCCCTGTAAATGGTTACACAGGACATACCTTAACGTCCAAAAGGATTTGCTTACAACCAAGTTACTGATGACAAAACCTTTAAAATTTTAAAAAAAATTTTTTTTTGGGAAAAAAGTTAAATTAACCTCTTTCCGTAATGAAATATCTAACAATAGAGCACGTGAAATCCCCCAGAATCAACTTTTCAGACAGGATACTATATGTTATAATGTTATTTAGCGAAAAAAGCAGGCAGATCATTTTGCTCTGAAACAAACGAAATCCCCCGGAATCATTAACTTTTTTTTCAGACAGGACACTGTGTTATAATGTAATTTAGTGAGAAAAGTAGTCAGATGGCGTTTTTCTGAAACAAACACGAATGTCTCGGCGCACGAAAAGTGGTTAAGAAGTTCGTGAACTTTTTAACAAATATAAATAATTTTAAGAAAAAAAAAACAACCTGAAACACCCTACGCACGTTTGTTAGGAGCTAAATATAGAATGAGTGGCGCTTTCACGTAAATATAGGCATTTCTCGAGGATATTTGGGTGAAATTCACATTGAGGCTTTTGTGGTGGAGGTGCATTCGGCATTATATTAAACATTTATCACATTCTGGGAAAACGTTAATTTTGGCTATGATGACTGAAAAGTTACACTGGAGATACCTTAAATTCCAGAAGCTAACTGAAAAGTTAAACTGTAATTACCTGTACGCAGGTTAACAAAAAAATGAAAGATACATGTCTCCCGTGTTTCGGTGCTATACACCGTGTACGTAAAAAAAACAAAGGGCCTATTCGTAAAATGAGCTAGTGCATCGCACCCGGACTACCTTGTATCCAACCACTATCTCTTCCGATGTTGTTTCTTCAGCAAAAAACAGGACCTATACGTTGGTAATCCTTGACCGTAAGGTCTTAAATATGGCCATTATGATTGCTAGCAATTATAGAAGAAGAAGAAGAAGTAATAGTAGTAGAAGTAGTAAAAGTTATATTAATGTTATACCTTAACATGATAAGAAAGTTAACAAATAACATGGAAGATATTACGGTATTTAACTGTTAAGCAGTACAAATAATGGAAGAACGTTAAGTTACTTAATGTTATGAAGTTAACAAATAAACATGAGTACTAAGTTATACTTTAACATTTTATGAGATGGGAGATACCTTTATGTCCAGGAGGTTGTCAGCGATGTCGTCATACCGGCGGAAGGACATAGAAATTTTGGTCGTTATGTTGTATTGTTCAAATGTGCTCCCCATCTCGTCAATAGCCTGCCAACACAAAAACATAATTGTCTATATAGTTTAATGTCCCATGGACATTTTTTTATCATTGGAGACTTTATTTCTAGATGTGACAGACAAAGTGCTGTGTCACTACGAAATCACGCAGTTGACAAATGGCATGTCACCGCACACAGTCACATTATCCTGACGCTGGACAAACTAGTTTACGAACTACCCTTAAGTACATGGATTCATACCAGTACTGGTATTAACGAATTCCGTATGTCGTGGCCTGGGATCGAACCTAAGACCTCCCGATAAAGACGACCATTTGTCCTGTTTCATTATAAGTCGTGTTTTGTCATTTATTAAAAAAAATCTTTCCTCCTTTTTGAAGCCTAAATCAATGTATCATCATTATCATCATCACCATTGTTTGGTTCTCAATACCAGCTATCACAATCACAGACACACTGATGCAGACGATAAATTGAATACGTTACCAGGGAGTAATCTTCCTCTATCTCATACAGCGTTGCTACGGTGTCCCAACCAAAACCGGAAATGAACATTGCACGTGGTAAATTCTGGGAAGAATCGGCTGGCGCCAGTCGAAAAAATGTCTTGTATTTCTCTCGTTCACTTAGGGCTGGGGATGTAGATGCAAACGATACCTGTGAAAATATATTAGCTTCAATGTTAAGCATAAATTGGCTGTAAAGCATTTTAAATTTTGTGAAAGAAAGAAAGTTTGTATGTTCTCTTGTTCTGTGTTCTGCGATTTTCTCTCTATACAGAATAAAGAAGAACAAGTATTAAAAAGAAAACAGTCTACTTTAACTAGTGCTCATTTAGCCGATATGTTTTAACCCCATGAACATTGGGTGCATTCGTTTATCCTGTTTAAGCAGCCGACATTCGGCATGACCGTAATAACTCTCGTAGGTATCCATTTTTACACCTGGGTGTTATGGAACAACACGTACTTAATTTATCGCTCAAAGAAATTAGCGGCAAACCACCCGAGATTCAATCAACGGACCCCGTTGTCTGGAGTCGTACGTCCTATCCATAGACAATCCCGCACATTATTATAGACATATTTATTTGTAAATATCAGCATCAAACATGTAGAAAAGTTAAAAGAAAGAAAAACAATATCAGGTGATGTCTAAGAAATTAAAAATAGAGTGCAAAAATAAATTTTATTTCACGAGTGCACACATGATTGTAATGACAACCGAACTTATGCACCTAGACAGACTCGGTGTTATGCAATGATGATGCAGCAAAGCATAAAGAAACATTCGGTTTATTCAGGCTATATTAGAAAATTGAAGGGGAAAAAAAAAAGACTAGAAAACAAAAAAACACGATGAATTTGCAACTTGCGTTTAAAGCCATTTTAATTCCGATGCTTCCCCTCATAATTTAGATTAAATTCCCACTGAATTTATCAGTTTTGTTATGACATGTCTTTCACATTTCTATCAAAATAACAATAATTTGTAAAGTGCCTTCCAGGAAAATACTCCTTTCTAATTAAAGAACGCCAATAAAACGATTCGCATCGCTGTCTTCATTCCACGAAGTTATGCTTCTCAATTTAAATATTTCCGAATGAGTATTTCCGTTTCGCGACTAAGTGTATTTTGTTGAATATTTTGGTTTATGCAAAAAAGATAATATCATCCGGAAGACACCCAATTCGAAATGTTTTTATCCTCAGCAGCAAGCATAAATTTGAATTTTTAGTATGAATTACATTTTTAAGTGCAGTCGTTTTACAAAAGAAACAAAATTAATACGTTTCATACAAATGAGTAAATTCCTTTTTAATAATACTAACTGTCATTCTACCTGCTAATTGGGTACACATACATTAAAACCAATAGACATTACATCCAAGGTATGAAAATGATATTCATGTATTTAGGAATAAATGTGTTTATATTATTCAAAACTATTGAAAATATTGTTTTCCAAAAGTAATTGAAATGATTACCAATCTTAAGTAATAGTATCTAATCTAGCTTTTCCTTCCTTGCATGTATATGTCGATTATTTTTTATATATTATTTATTTGTGCTCCCTTTCATCGTATAATGGTTTATTTAGTGATTAAACTATAGCCAAAGATATGAGATAGTATGCCATTCATTTAAAGAATAGCTATTACATTATTATAGAGAGAGAGAGAGAGAGAGTCATAATACATGTATTCGATTAATTTGAAGAGAAAAAAAAGAACCCCTGAAAAGGAGAGCATATTATTAAGTTTATATACTTTGATTAATACATGTAGATAAAAGACAGATAAAGGAAAACAGAGAAGAGAGAAAGATCTCAAATCCGCCAATGACTTACTAAGATAAGGTTCCAGTAAGGCACTATTTCCGCTAGCGTGATGGTCACCTCAGAGCAGGCCCCGGTCACGACCATAAGCATCTGGGGCTGTCGGTAGACCAGGTCATATAAGGCATCCATGGCAACCCCCGGGTCACACTGGCAACACACATTCACAGTGATAGGCGTCAAAAAATGAAATTCAGAGAAACAATTATCCATAGGATGAAATCTATCAAAACATATCTACAAACTATAGAAAACCGAGCTGAGTGTAGCGTAGTATTGTCAGGAGAAATGCCTTAATAGATTCTACCTGACTCCCGAGAAGTCACTTTAATTTTGTGAAACACTTGATTTTGTCATATAGATCGATCTATTTTATAAATTATATAATAGAAAAGTGAATCGCTGATTAATCAGTGCTTCTGATTGGATACGAATTTAGGGTATACTCAAAGTCAGCATCCACTCTTCTCTCTCTCTTTATCTCTCCCCCTCCCCAACACACACACAAAATAAACAAACAAACAAACAAACAAAAAACCAAAAACAAAAACAACAACAACAACAATATAGCCACTTTTATAAACACAAATATCATATGAATACACGACAGTTCAATTGTATACCCGTCTGTGTTTAAATAGGATAATCTTCATCAAAATTGGTAAAAGAATGTTTTTTTTGTTTTATTTTAGTACAGCTGATTATCTGTATGAGAAATATACATGAAAGAAATTGTATAAATGTATTATTAATTGGTTTCAGTTGAAAAAAATAGTTAAATAAATT